>JAQJVL010003413.1:0-61626 GCA_035578905.1 Stictocephala bisonia
AATCAAAAAACAAAGGAATGGACATTTAGTTTATTACTAAAGGCAAAATAGACATATAATGGTGGGTTTCAATTATATATTCTAATATTAAGATTACATTTTTTTACTAAGATAAAATTATCTATTTATTTCTTAATTTTAACCTACTTTTAAGTTTTTGGATACGAAACTATGAGACCAGTAAAACATACGTAAACGAAATGAATATAGATAAAATATCATATTTTTTATATAATGTATAATTGATAGGATGAACTAACTAACCTTTCTCATAGCTTTGACTGGCGAACTATTGTCCCTGCACTTTATGCTTATAATAACTTACGTAACATAAATATTATCCTCAAGACTAGCAGTTACATTTCGAGTTACTATCAAATTTTAGATTTAGATTTCTACTACTACAGTATTTTCATTGAGATTCAAAAAGATGTTTTTGAAATAAACGAGAGTAATAACAAAAAATAATTTATAAAACAAACCTGCCTTTATTTTAAAATGAGTGCAGAAGTATAACATTAGTAGAATATCAAAATATTATAAGAAATAAATAATTAGTAATTAAAATACTTTAAATTGTGCACAATCGTTGAAACAGAAAAATTATATATAAATATAAACTAATATAAATGAACTTTTATAGACTGTCAGTATCAAGGAAATTTGGTTATTAAACAAAAATATTGACTTATGGTTCAAGTTAAGCTCTGCTAACACTCGAGCCCAGCTGATGGATCGAGTTGATGGCTAGTCACGACTGCTCCAATTACGTCATTCCGTTTATTAGGTCACGTATTTTATTTCGAGAGATACAACATATTTTGTTAAAAATTTTAATTCAGTTTTAGCTTCATTTTTGTCTATTGCCTTCTTATATAAGTCTAAGTAAGCCACTAGTTCTGTATTGATCTATTTTGATGAACATATTTAAGTTGTAAATGACATTTAATTTTGAACTTTTTAAAATTTTCTTTAATATATTCATTATTCATAACTGAAATGCCGATCTTTACGACATGAGGGGTGAATGAGTGTGGATGAACGAGTGTAGTCATTGTTACTAACTAAGGTCGACTGTTCCTTAAAAAGAGCCATTTTAATATTCCAATAACTAAAGCAACTAAGGGACCAATATCTTAACAAGGAATCCGAACCACGTACTGTTGATCTGATTTCGGCTAATTGACAAGTTTCATACTCACTTATCTGCCTTACATAACATCCGGATCCTGACTACCAACCAAGATGGACTTCTGTAGAAGTGTCCACGTCGATAGCAACCATTGAGTGGACGCCATGTCGGCTGTGAGAGGACCAAACATAGAACCTATCGCCTAAAATACCCACATTATTTTGTCAATAAGTAGCTGGACTACACCACTAGTGGCAACATACATATACACTACATATGTTGTTAATGCAGTGTATACAATGTAGTCATTTATATCCCTTAAAATTACAGGTTCTAGATTAACACCTCTCATTTTTTCAGTGCTCAAGCAATAAACATTTCATACTGAAGTAAATATTACTAAATTATGATTCTAATTATGAAGGCTATTAAAGTGTTTTGAAAATATTTACCATATTAAAGCCAAGTTATTTCTTCTAATGAATTATGCTTCATAATTTCTTAGCCAGACGTTTCGACCGTGGTGTGTGATGTGGCATCCTCAGTCTCAGAGATACTTCTGAGGATGCCACATCACAGCATGGGTGAAACTTTTGATAATGTAGTGTTGTAAATAACAACCTTGATTATAATATCACCTAGAAAAAATTAATGACAGCACCTAGATGCGGTCGTTAACAGAAGCTTTACTTTTTAGTAAGTCAAATTTAATTTACCTACAAAATCCTAATAGAGAATCATAACCAACATTTATAATAAGACGATTTGATTGTGGTTATATTTTTTCTATATAAAATTAATATTTAGCATATTTTCCAAAGCTGCAGATGAATATTTATGTAAATTTAAATGCAAGTTCGTATAAATAAACTTGTGTAATTTTTTTTTTTTTTTACTAATTACAACACTATTTGTTGTGAAAATATAACTGAACAAAACCATCGTCGTAAGATTTTTCAAGGTGTAAACTAAAGATAAACCATAATCATTGTAAAAAAATTACATTTAAACTGTAGTTAACATAAAAAATAAATATTATAATACCAAAATATATATAGTAAAATAATTACAAGTCTCCTTATATATCAATTAAGCATGTAACCAACATGAGGGGGTTCCTAAGACGTCACTGAAGCTGATAGCGGCTAACCGCCAACCCAAATCCATAATTCCAGCTGCTATGTTTGCCAAGCTTAATATATCACTAGTACCTTTTAAAGTCTGTAGAGTTAATTGCTATCAATTGGCCTGTACCGGGTCGTTGACCGGTACATTACGTTTTTTTTCGTCGTTGTCTGCCAGGCTGCCTGAGATTCGCTTTTGCCCGGCGTTTCGCGTACTTTGGTGGCCGTTGGCCCAGTTCCGTTTCGTTCCGTGTTCCAGCAGCTTCGGTCAGGTTGGCCTGGCTGTTCAGTGGTCTTGTGCTGCCTGCAGAAATAGACATGTTCAGATAGACACACTAAAACGTAAGTGTTCATTTTGTAAGTTTTAATATCTAATCACCCTTTTGGTGAAAATATTTTGTTTCAATAATATTTAATCGTTCTTGCTTGTGTTTTCAGAGTTTTGTTAAATTTGTATTTTCTTTGTCTAGTTTGGTTAACCTAGGTTTGAGCCATGTGCTCCAGGTTATTTTTCTCCCGTTAATTGCTTTTTATATCTGCCTTGATTTTCAATTGTAATTCTGTATAATGTTTATTGAGCCTTTTTTCAGTTGGAGTTACCGATATATCATATTTTTGTTACTTGACAATAACCTAGCCTATCTTTAGTTTGATTTTCATGTTATAACATATTGCTCCTGTATCCATAGCCTAGTATTCAGTTTGTCATTTTTTTTTTTTTAGTTCCATATACGTAATTACGTCTTTTATAATTTGTTAAATTTGTAAATTGGTTTTAAATCTGAGTTTGCCAACATAATTATTCATAGCCTAAAGTTAATCTTTCACTGTCTTGTTTGCTCTTCATGTCCAGTTTTGTTAAATAATGCACCCTTATATTTAGTGGTTATGTGTAATATTTTGTTGTGATGGCTGGACTGTGTTTAATGGCTGTGTTTGACCTTGCAGTCCAGGGTCCTTGAGTGGGACGTTCAGCCCTCGGCCTGCCGTCCGGGGATTGTCTACCATCTGCACTGCTAGCCTGGCCTGAGGACCATGTTGGAGCCTGGAGGCGCCCGCTACCCGCTCTACATCTTTGTGGTATAAGTCTCCTGCCCTCAGGTCAGTGTATTCCAGTTTATTTCCCGGCGGCTGAGCTGGGGGTTTTGATGATGTATTTTATAAAAAGAAAAACAAAAAAGAAAAGGGCAGTGAAATATAAGAAAAAAAAAGAAGAAAAAAAATTTGTGGAACTTTATGTGGCCTAGGCCTAAAACTAGAAAAGTGATGCAACACAGCCATGGGGACATTGCTAGGGATATATATATTTCAAATTTGAGAAAAAAAAGAAAAAGAGAAAAAAAGCTTATGTTGATATTTATTGTTAGTTATTTAGTTAGTTTTATTTGTTGTTATATTTTTTAGATTTTATATTTGTTAGGTCCCTATGGTTAAGTTATGTTATTATTTATTTATTATGTTTAGGCCTAGTGATCGTTATTTATTTTTTGTTGTAGTTAATAGTATTATAGATGTCTTGCAGTGCATTTTTACTCGAACGGTACCGTGTTAGATTTTCTTTTTAATTGTTTAATTTTTCAACTCACCAAAAGGGGATTATGGGACTTTTACTTAACTTCTAATTCGGAGCTGCCCAGGGATTCCGGCTTACTCCCTGGCCTGGTGGAATTATGGGATTTGGGCTAAATTGCCGGTTTAATTGTTGTTTGCCAGAAGTTTTCTAAATTTTCACTTTTATTTGGGGCTTAAAATTTGCTTACGTTTGGGGTGTCTCTGGCTAGGCTGCAGATAGGCCATGTAGTTGTTAATTGGTAATTTTGGTATTTGTTGCGTTTGTTGTTTTTGTAGCTTTTGTGTCTTATCTTGTTAATTTTAGTGTTAATTGTTATTTATTGAAGTGCGAATTGATTTTGTGGCCTTCTGCCGTTTTTGATTAATTAATTTTTGCTTTCTTGGTAATAAAATTAGTTTTGCTCAGCTGCCGAGTGTTATTTTGACCCTCCAACTTCCACCCGTGATCCCATCGCTCGACTTGTTTTGAGCCATCCCCTGGTTGGCACGCTTTCCAGCTTTGGTGGGGGGGATGGGTCTCAATTGGTAGCAGAGCGTGGTTGCCTAAAAAAAAAAAAAAAAAAATTCTTTCTTGGTTGTTGACGGTGGGTGTTTGACTCTTAGTAGGTCATGGTTGGCCGACCTACCGTCAAGGTGTTTTGGTAATACTTAAAAAAAAAAATAAAAAAATAAAGGAACAAATAAATAATTATTTAAAAAGAAAAACAATTAAAAACCAAAGAAATAATTTAACTTATAAAAAAAAAAAAAAAAAAAAAAAACCTAGGCAATCCGCTTGGTTGCTTTGTTGAATAGGTTTCATGGGTGGATTGGAGTGGTCGGCGGTGGCTCGGTAGGCTGAGGGTTTTGTTCGTCTTGGACCCTGGAGTTGTCGTTTTTTGTGTATATTGTTGAGAATTGTTGCGTTAGAGATGGCCTATCTGCAGAATGTTGCCCTCCTGGTGAAGGAGGAGTTGATATTTGAGTTGAGGTCGCGTGGTGTGACTCCGGAGGGTGATGTTCTGAATCTCCGGAGGTTGCTGCGGGAGCAGTTGTCCACGGGTACGGCGGTGGATTGGTCTGATCTACTGGAGGTTGGGGATGAGTTGGGGGTTTGTAAACGTAAGGTGGAAGATTGGGAAGGGGTTTTGGAAGATCTGCAGAGTGAACCTCCTGTAGGTCGTGACCGGGCCTGCCGCCTTGCACGTTTGGGGCATCTGCTTGCCCGTTTAAGGCTGGTCAACCGGGCACCGGGGTTGGAACCGTCGGATAGGGCGTGGATCTTGGAGAGTGTGGCTAGGCTGGATGAGATTTTTCAGTCACTCTCCGGTTCCACGACTCCTACGGGTCTGGGTCAGCGGCCTACTTTTGCGCTTTCGCCTAATGTGTCGAGGCCGCAGGCTGAGACAATGGCTCTCACTGTGCCTGAGGCTCCTTCTGAGCCTGCAGGCGTTTCTGTTGAGGTCGCTTGTGGTTCGGCTCCAGCTGCCGTTCCTACTGCTTCTTTGGGTTCACCTGCTCTTCTGCAGCTGAGCTACCACAAGCTACCTAACCCTCTCACGCCCATGATCCAGAATCTCCCTGTGATCGATGGGATGGATCCTGAGGAGCTTCTTAAGTTTCTGGTGGCCTTTCTCAGACTTAGTGAGATGCCCGGCATGCAGGCTGGGGACTTGCTTCGTCTGATTTTCCCGTATTGCAGAGGTCCCGTTGGGGAGTTGCTGAGTTCTGTCTTGGCCAGTGATGCCTCGGTGGACTCGTTCCATCGAGAGTTACTTTCGTCGTTTCTTCCCATTCGACTCAGGGAGAGGATGGTCATGGACAGATTTTATCGGTCGCAGGGTAGGGGCGAGTCTCTGGCAGCCTATGTCTCTTCAGTCAAGGAAGCTCGGCAAGCGTTGCGCCTCACACTTTCTGAAGCTGACACCGTTCGTGTCATCCTGGATGGCATTTCTCCCGAAGAACGGTGCAGATTGGTTTTTGCTGGTGTTCCTTCGACTTTTCGGGAGCTGCATCAGCTGTGCATTGTTTCGCGCAGCGTGCAGTTCTCAGACCAGCAAGGGAGGGATTCTGAGAGTCATCGTGCTCTCCCCACCCGTCGACCGGCTATGTCTGTAGGTGTGAGTCAGCCAGTGGGGGGTCGTGGTTCTCGGCCTCCGGTTGTGTGTTTTGCTTGTGGCCAGCCTGGTCACATTCGTCGTGACTGTCCACGTGCTCGAGGTCGTGGGGCGGGAAACGCTCAGCGCGGGGGGTTGCCTCCACAGTAGCTCCCCGCGTTGTTGCGAGTGACCGTGGCCATTTGCCTTTGACACGTGCCCATAGCAGGAGTGTCGGGGATTTTTCGGGCCTTGCTGGCATGGCTTCCCTGGGACTTAGTGCGGTCACCTCGGTGTGTCCTGGCGTTTTTGTATCTTTTGGTGGTACGGTGTGTCGAGCCCTTCTTGATTCTGGTTCGGCATGCAGTATCATCAGCCTTTCTCTTTTTGAGTCCCTTGACGCCTTAGGACTTGTCAGGCACACCGAGCCTTCTTCTATTACGTGCTGGACGGCATCCCAAACTCCTCTACCTATACTTCTAAAGGCGTCATTACATTTTAAAATTGAAGGATTTTCCTGGAGGTGGGGTTTTCTTGTTGCCAAGGACCTGGCGGTTTCTTGTATCCTAGGGGCAGACTTTATTTCTAAGAGTGGTATGGTGCTTGACCTCCAGAAGCGCCAGATTTTTTCAAGTTTAATCGGCGAGTTTTGGTGCCTCTAGTAGGTGATTCTGACTGCCCTCCTGCAGTCAGAGAGGTGGGTTGTGAGCCCGAACAACCCAAGGTGGATCCGGTTGGTCATCTCCCCCCTGAGCAGGCGGAGGCCATTAGGAGGCTATGTTTGCGGTTTCCTGATGTGCTTACGGCTGAGCTTGGGGTCACTTCTCTTCTGGAGTATGAGATCCACCTCACCGATTCTCAGCCAGTTAGAAGTCATCCGTACAAACTTGCTCCCCCAAAGATGGAGGTTATGAGGGCTATGATTGAGGATCTTCTGAGCAAGGGTGTGATTGAACCGTCTCGTTCTGCTTATGCCAGTCCAGCTTTTCTTGTGCCCAAGCCTAATGGTAAGTCTAGGCTTGTGATGGATTATCGGAGGCTCAACGCTAAGGTCGCTATTGACTCGGTACCTCTGCCTGATTTGCATTCTGCGTTTGATTGGTTCGGTAAGGCTAAGTTTTTCAGTGTGTTTCGATTTGAACCAGGCCTACCATCAGATTCCATTGAAGAAGGAATCACGGCCTATGACTAGCTTCTGTGTTCCCTGGAATCTTTACCAGTTCACTAGGGTTCCTATGGGTCTTGCTGTGGGTGCCCAGACTCTTACTCGTCTGCTTGATTCCATCTTCCATGATGTGAAGTTCAAGTTTGTCTTCAATTACCTGGACGACCTTCTTGTCTACAGTGAGACTTTCGGGGAACACATGCAACATCTGGAGGAAGTTCTTAGTCGCCTTAAATCAGCTGGCCTTACCGTCAATCCAGAGAAAGTCACTTTTGCTCGTCCTGAGATTTCTTTTCTGGGTCATCTGATATCTTCTCGAGGCGTCTGCATTGATCCTGCGAGGACCCAGGGCATTCGGGATTTTCCTCCTCCCAGAGATGCCAAGGGGATTGCCCGTTTTGTGGGGATGGTGAATTTTTACCGTCGCTTCATCCCTAACGTGGCCGAGCTTGCTGCCCCGTTGAACGAGCTGCGAAAGAAAGGTGTCCCTTTTGTGTGGGGCCAAGCTCAGCAGACTGCCTTTGATGCTCTCAAGGAGGCTATCATGCAACCTCCTGTCCTGCGTATGCCTGATTTCAGCAGAGAATTTATTCTTCAGACTGATGCCTCCTCCTCCGCCATTGCTGCTGTTCTTTCTCAGGAGTTTGATGGGGTCAGGCAGCCCATCGCTTTTGCTTCGAGGACGTTGTCTCACCAGGAACAGAAAGCTTCTTCCATCTATGAGTTAGAGTGTCTGGCTGTTGTCTTTGGTACGGACAAGTTTCGGCGTTTCTTGGAACACGCTGAGTTCTTGCTGGAGACGGACAATCAGGCACTATCTTGGCTTCTTGCCCATCCCCGACAGCTCGGGAAAATTGGTCGCTGGGTGGTCAAAATTTCTGCTTTTAAGTTCCGAGTTCAACATCTTAGGGGTACCCAGAATGTCATCGCGGATGCTCTTTCCCGCATGTACCACGAACCCAGTGATCCACCGACTGAGGCTGTTGCTCAGTGTGGTGCTGTTCTTCTGGATTTTCCTCTGGCTTTTGACGACCTACTGTCCCATCAGCAGAAAGATCCTGAGCTGTCAGTCATCTTAGGTGAGCTTCAAGAGGGAGGTGCCCACCCTCCCTATTTTCTGTCCAAAGGGGTACTCTGTTGCCGTCCTCGACAGAGGGGTGAACCCCGTGTAGTGCTGCCTAGTCATCTAGTACCGATGGTCTTTCAATATTATCACTCTTCTCTTGTGGGCGGTCATCTTGGCATTCATAAGACCATCGCTAAGATTCGTAGGTACTTCATCTGGAAGGGCATGGACCGGGATGTTGCGGGCAGAGTGCGGGCTTGTCACCTGTGCTCTCTCAGCAAGCCTAGTCAGAATGCAAGGTTAGGGTTGTTATCTTCTGAGGTGGCCGAGCGTCCTTTTGAGAAGGTGTTCATCGACTACGTGGGTCCTTTTCCCCGTAGCAAGTCAGGTAGCTCCTACCTACTTGTTTGTGTGGATGCTTTCTCGAAGTTCGTTTGGCTTTTCCCACTTCGGAGTGCCACGGCTAAGCTCACCATCCGTGCTCTCCAGTCCCAACTCTTCCAGCACTTTGGTGTGCCTTCCACTCTTGTGTCCGACAACGGTAGCCAGTTTACCTCACACGAGTTTCGTAGGTTCTGTTTTGGCAATGGTATCAGGCATGTGACTACCTCTCCTTATTACCCACAGCCTTCTCATGCAGAGCGGTTCAACCGCAATCTTCGGTCTGCCCTTATTACCTTCCATGCTGAGAAGCAGAACACCTGGGATGAGAGTCTCTCTTGGCTCCAGCTTGCTTTTAATTCTTCCAAGCATGAGAGTCACAATGCCACTCCCTTCGAGATTCTACATGGCTACCCTCCTAACAACCCTTTGTCCAACTTGTGGAGGCTAGAGGATCTTCTACCTACGCCAGGTGCCACTGACGTAGTGTCCACGTGGCGGGCTGCTCGGCGCAACCTGCTACGTGCTAGAGAGAGAGTGAGGAGGAGGTATGATAAGGGTCGTACTCCTAACCCTTTTCAGGTTGGAGATCTGGTTCTTTGTCAGGCTCACCCGGTCAGTTCGGCCGCGGAACGAAGAGCTGCAAAGTTGTGCTATCGGTGGTCTGGTCCCCACCGCATCGACAGGTTTTTGTCACCGGTGACTGCTCTGCTGGTTGATCCCCAGTCAGGCAGGGTGTTTAGGAAAGCCCATGTGTCCCAGCTTAAGGCTTTCCGGGGAACGGTTGGTCCAGGAGTTGGTGTTCCTGGGGGTTTCTTGGGGCAAAGAGATTGATCACCTCTGCGCCCTAGGTGGCTGTTCTGAGAGAGTCTCTTTCTCTCTTTTCTTGTCGGGCCCGACAGTCAGGGTAGTTTGCTCCCTGTTCGAGGGGTTTCCCCTCTTAGTTTCTCTTGGGCGTCCTTGGAACACCACTCTTCGGAGGTCTTCTTCGTCTTCTGTGTGGTTCCCTGAGGTACCGAGTGTTCTCCCCTGCCTGGGTGTGTTGAGGTTTGCAGAGGGAGGTTGTACCGGGTCTTTGACCGGTACATTACGTTTTTTTTCGTCGTTGTCTGCCGGGCTGCCTGAGATTCGCTTTTGCCCGGCGTTTCGCGTACTTTGGTGGCCGTTGGCCCAGTTCCGTTTCGTTCCGTGTTCCAGCAGCTTCGGTCAGGTTGGCCTGGCTGTTCAGTGGTCTTGTGCTGCCTGCAGAAATAGACATGTTCAGATAGACACACTAAAACGTAAGTGTTCATTTTGTAAGTTTTAATATCTAATCACCCTTTTGGTGAAAATATTTTGTTTCAATAATATTTAATCGTTCTTGCTTGTGTTTTCAGAGTTTTGTTAAATTTGTATTTTCTTTGTCTAGTTTGGTTAATCTAGGTTTGAGCCATGTGCTCCAAGTTATTTTTCTCCCGTTAATTGCTTTTTATATCTGCCTTGATTTTCAATTGTAATTCTGTATAATGTTTATTGAGCCTTTTTTCAGTTGGAGTTACCGATATATCATATTTTTGTTACTTGACAATAACCTAGCCTATCTTTAGCTTTGATTTTCATGTTATAACATATTGCTCCTGTATCCATAGCCTAGTATTCAGTTTGTCATTTTCTTTTTAGTTCCATATACGTAATTACGTCTTTTATAATTTGTTAAATTTGTAAATTGGTTTTAAATCTGAGTTTGCCAACATAATTATTCATAGCCTAAAGTTAATCTTTTACTGTCTTGTTTGCTCTTCATGTCCAGTTTTGTTAAATCATGCACCCTTATATTTAGTGGTTATGTGTAATATTTTGTTGTGATGGCTGGACTGTGTTTAATGGCTGTGTTTGACCTTGCAGTCCAGGGTCCTTGAGTGGGACGTTCAGCCCTCGGCCTGCCGTCCGGGGATTGTCTACCATCTGCACTGCTAGCCTGGCCTGAGGACCATGTTGGAGCCTGGAGGCGCCCGCTACCCGCTCTACATCTTTGTGGTATAAGTCTCCTGCCCTCAGGTCAGTGTATTCCAGTTTATTTCCCGGCGGCTGAGCTGGGGGTTTTGATGATGTATTTTATAAAAAGAAAAACAAAAAAGAAAAGGGCAGTGAAATATAAGAAAAAAAAAGAAGAAAAAAAATTTGTGGAACTTTATGTGGCCTAGGCCTAAAACTAGAAAAGTGATGCAACACAGCCATGGGGACATTGCTAGGGATATATATTTCAAATTTGAGAAAAAAAAGAAAAAGAGAAAAAAAGCTTATGTTGATATTTATTGTTAGTTATTTAGTTAGTTTTATTTGTTGTTATATTTTTTAGATTTTATATTTGTTAGGTCCCTATGGTTAAGTTATGTTATTATTTATTTATTATGTTTAGGCCTAGTGATCGTTATTTATTTTTTGTTGTAGTTAATAGTATTATAGATGTCTTGCAGTGCATTTTTACTCGAACGGTACCGTGTTAGATTTTCTTTTTAATTGTTTAATTTTTCAACTCACCAAAAGGGGATTATGGGACTTTTACTTAACTTCTAATTCGGAGCTGCCCAGGGATTCCGGCTTACTCCCTGGCCCGGTGGAATTATGGGATTTGGGCTAAATTGCCGGTTTATTTGTTGTTTGCCAGAAGTTTTCTAAATTTTCACTTTTATTTGGGGCTTAAAATTTGCTTACGTTTGGAGTGTCTCTGGCTAGGCTGCAGATAGGCCATGTAGTTGTTAATTGGTAATTTTGGTATTTGTTGCGTTTGTTGTTTTTGTAGCTTTTGTGTCTTATCTTGTTAATTTTAGTGTTAATTGTTATTTATTGAAGTGCGAATTTATTTTGTGGCCTTCTGCCGTTTTTGATTAATTAATTTTTGCTTCTTCGTAATAAAATTTAGTTTTGCTCAGCTGCCGAGTTTTATTTTGACCCTCCAACTGCCACCCGTGATCCCATCGCTCGACTTGTTTTGAGCCATCCCCGGTTGGCACGCTTACCAGCTTTGGTGGGGGATGGGTCTCAGGCCTATGTAACATTTGTATTCCAATTAGTTACGTTTTAGATGATTTCAATTTTATTTTATTTTAGTGATGAGAGGAATATAATTAATTGTATGATCGTACTGACATTTTATATTAGAACCTCGTTTATCCTTGTGAGTTTTACATAACACACTATAAACTGGAATAAATATTAAAAATTTCAATCAAAATACTGTTATACCGATATTTTTCAGGTTATTTCGATGTGTTTTTGTTAAGTTGTTAAGAACTGCCATAATCATACATTAACTGTGTTTAATTTGTTTTAATTTTTAAAATATCTGATTTTTTATAACTATATTGTGTATAAATTTAAAAAATGTGGACTATATTGTGTATAAATGTCAAGTAACTGCTTGGACTCTGGCTAGGATATTAATAATTTATTAAATAACTTTATAATACTTATGATATCCACGGTATAGAAAACAAATATAATATTATATGCCGCTGCGCCACCAAAACTCTCACCTTATATTTTATCTCTTTCTTAAACACTTCCTTTATTCGAATAGTTTTAATGCAAATAAAATACAGGAAAAGGTTTTTCTATTAAGGTTTCCAGTTTTTGTTTAGTTCTTACTTTTACACCAAGATGAGATTATTAACAGAAATATACAGCTGCTAAATGGCACTCTAAGGTAGAGAGTGAACAAATTGAGATTGTTTGTTTTCTTTGTGAAAATGCAAACACAACTCTCAAAATGTTACTTGATTTTTATTCAATAGTCTTTCATTTTTTAAATAACTTTTTTTTTTTTATATAACTTTTCTTTTGTGAATCCCTCTGGTCTGAGAAAGGTGTGCGTGGTTCAATGAAATCGATCATCATAATATTTGTGCATTTTGTACTTGTATGGTAATAAATATATTTATGCATTTTGTGCTTATATTGTATATATTTGTGTTTTGTGACGTTCACTTGTACTGAATAACGTTTTGTTGTCTAATTTATATTTATTCATAATTCGTTATTAAGACGCCGATCATCAAGATATGTGCGAATAAGAGGGACGAATGAGTGTGACGAGTGTAGATGAAAGAATGTAGTCATTGTTACTAAGGTCGTCTATTCCTCAGAAAGAGGTATTTATTATTAGCCCAATAGCCAGGGAAGCAAGGGGACCTATAGGTTTATGTGGAACCTGAACCAGGTATACATTACTGCTGATAAATATCCAATCAAAACTTATAAATTTTTATAAATGTAAATAAATAGTAGATTGTTAAATAATTAGAGTAAAAGATTTTAGTGTTTTGATGGACTTAGGCTGACCTTCCGCTATGAAATTTAATTAATTTATATTCATCAAATCTCTATCAATGACAAATAAATATATGGGGATAACCATATGGTCCATTTCGAAACCTGTGTGCCTGATTGTTATAAAATATACCAGATATAATCGTGTTATAATATAAATCTTTATTAACTTGATTGGACAGTGAAAGAATCAATTATTTACTTAATGTTAATGTAGGATATGTGGAAATATAACATTAGGATTTTCACGAACAATACTTTAAACATTAATAGACCCACTATTAAACCAGTATCATGAAATATCATGTAATCATGATATTTTTATTATCATTAAAATTGGAAATCACACTGCAAACCTCGATGTAATTTATTATTCTAAGTATCTGCCCCACTTGGTGTTAAAATGGCAATAGTATTCTAATACAGATATTTTATTTATTTACCTAGCTAAACCTGGCCACGCCTTGCTGTTTCTTAGTCTGATACTAACTATTATGAATTTAATTTTGTACTTTATTTATAATAAAAATAAAGGTTGACTGCTTACTTGATTTTATCTTAATTAAAGTAACACGTAGTTGTTTTTGGCGCAGTGCTGTAACCCAGCTATTAGGGGACAAAGTGTTTTTTTATTTTTGTTTTTTTTATTTCAACGGCCAGGCAGCCAATTTACAAAACAATATAATTAAAATAATAAACAACAAAGTTACAAAATACAACAATACGATGGCGAAATACCAAATAACAATCGGTACAACAACAGTATATGAGTGTGTGAAATACAGAGTATATAAAAGCCAAATAAAATTAAAATAACAATAATAGGTTAAATAACAACGAGAACAATATTATAAATACCAACAATAATATAAACAATGTAATACTACAATAAATGTAGTAACAAACATAACAACAGCACTAACAAGAACGTGAAAAAATTCAACATGAATAAAATATGATTATCTTAAATACAAGTATCTTTAAAAGTAATAACTGAATACACCATTTTCAGGTGGAAAGAGTACGAAATACGTGCCTTCGGATGGCTTTTAAGTTGTAATTGAAGAAGTCGCACTCAGGAGCAACACAGTTCCCTAGTTGAACAAATCTTGCCAGAGGACTATAGAAGTCAAAGTTGGTGGAATAATATCTGACTAAGAAATTCATGGGCTCTAGTACTTGCTGGTACTCTGAAGTAAATTCGTGCTAGGAGCTTAGGGCACTGCAGGGAGTTGATAATATTGTGTAGGATCAGCACGCCGGAGTTCAAGAGATGGAAGATTCAAAACTACTAATAAGACTTCTACAGGGACCTCCAGGTAGCCTATCCCAGCCGAACACCATCTAGTCGAATGAAGCACCTCTGCAAAGCCTCCAACCTAGATTTAGCACATGTTGTATAAGGAGACCATATGGAGCTGGCGTATTCAATGAGCTGCCTTACCAGAGAAAAATACAGAGTACGCAGAGCAGGTGGGCTGTCCAAACCCTTTGATAATCTGGATATGAAGCCGAGCATCTTATTAGCCTGGCTGCAGATCTTATCAAAACGTGAAGAAAACCCCATATAACTATGAAAGCAAACACCCGTCTTTGATGCTCAGACACCTTGGAATTTGAGATCCAGAAATAATAAAGTAAGAATGTAATATGGGAGATTTGGTTCTATGGAAAATGACGACAGAACACTTGCTGGAGTTTATTGACATATTATTTCTGGCACACCAGTCTTATATCGCAGATAAGCTCTATTGGATTCTTTGGAAGTCATCGCAGGAGGAAATTTCGCTTAAACTCTTTAAGTCATCGGCAAATTGTAAGGTATTAACACCAACCACATCCAGAAGATCATTAGCAAAGATATTGAAAAGACAAGGTCCCAAAAGTGAGCCCTGAGGGATTACATAAGAAGGTGAGAAAGGTTTAGGTATGGAGTAGTCAATTCTGACAACATGAAAGCGATCACGTAAGTAATCGGAAATCCATGTTAAAAGTGTATCAAGAACACCATAGCCCTTCAGATTAGCTATGGTCAACCTTATCAAAGTCCTTCGCCATATCAATATATCTCATGTCAACCTGTTTGTTCCTGCGAAATTCAGAAAATACATATTCTTGAAAAAGGAGAAGATTGGAGGCAGTAGATTTTCCAATAATAAAACCATGTTGCCCAGGGTGGATTACTTTATAAATAATGGGATTCAGTCTATCGACCACAATGCCTTCGAACAATTTCCCGATACTAGGGAGAATACATTGTTGCCCCCCTCGATTTTTGAGAATGGTCTCGAGTGGTTACCACCTTCCACTAGAGACCATCTTGGAGGAGGCCAATGATCGTAATAGACGCTCCAGACATGTAATGATACACGGGTTACCAGAAAGTCGTGATGGTAAAACTAAAACTGCAAAATCCCATGACCTGATTAAGTCATGCCGGGCTTCAAGACCTGTTGAATGTAGTTCTTTTTTCAGAATTGGAAAACAGAAAACGGATATTCCTCGTCCCCTATTACTTGCAATGCCATCGTTAGAGAATGCAACTTCCATTTTTCAGGCATTTAGTGATTATGCTAAGTCTTCAAATGAACTTAAGGATATTAGCATCTCAAGATAATTAGTACTAAGAAGGAAAAGGAGCACTTGATGGAGCTGAGAGAGTCTGAAGGAGTGGACTGACGCAGGAGAAAAAACCTCACCATTAAATTTCTAAATGTTATTCCTAAAATCGTTCAAAAAACTAAGTATTTTCAGCGGTAATCCTCCTTTGAGTGTTTTATATCAGATGTAAATGGCTTCGCTCCAAACTTTCTGTTTTTAGAGTTAATCTAGCTACATACGCTCATGATGTAGTGTGCATCTGTGAAACCAACCTCACATCTAACATTTCAGACTCTGAAGTGTTGGGGGACTCATCCTACTCGCTCTTCAGGAAGGACAGAGATTTGAATCTTACCAGCAAGTCCTCTGGGGGTGGAGTTCCGGTTGCTGTAAAAACGGGTATTCCAACTTTCCTACTGGACGTGCATACAGACCTCAAATGTATATTTGTATATTTTTCCAAACTCAGGCCATGAAGTTGTAACCAGTACTGCATACATTCTCCCAGCCCAGACATCTGGTCTTTACACTCAGGTCGGTGTTGTCATTGGTGATGCTTTGTCTAAGAAGGAGTGTTCTGACTGTTTTATTTTCGACGATTTCAATATTCCTGAGTATGATACTAATGAATCTGCTTCATACCTGGGCCTGGAAAACTCCAGGGCGGCACTGAGTGACACCATGACATCTTTATCCCTCACCCAGGTTAACCACGTCTGGAATCTGAGAGGAGTAACTCTCGATTTGGTGTTTAGCTCAGACGAATCTCTTATGACGTGTCTTGAGGAAGATCCACTTGTGAATCCGGAGACACGTTCTTCCTCATATCCACGCTCAGACCCTTTCTTCTACTACCTGTCTGAGCGTCCCCTAGTAGTGAAGCTCCCGTCTGTTTGCTCTAACGAGTTTATTCAGTCTTCGGAGGTTCCTCAGGGGTCACTCCTTGGACCATATTTGTTTAACATGTTTCTGAATGATCTGGTGAGTGGAATGTACACAGGGGTACTTCTTTTCACGGACGATGCAAAGATCTTTTCTGAGGTCTCTTCACCTGTGGATATGAGTTGCCGTCAAATGTCACTCGATGCAATTCAACATTTGTGCACTTTATATAATATGAGCGTAAACGTGGCAAAATGCTTAGTCATGACATTCCGCCGCTCGAGGACCTTTAGCTGCTGGACTTAAAAGTTGCATGGAAGTGAGCTACGCAGAGTCGATTCAGCTAGAGACCGTGGAGTGATTATCACCGGTAACTTGTCCTTTGGGGAGCATATTAACCAGTTATGTGGCAGAAGCAACAAGCTAGTTGGTTTTATATCACGTTTCTCCCAACGTGTACAAATTGTATTGTTGTCACATAAAATTTTTTGTTGTTGTATTTTTCATTTATATTATTAATGATTCAACCTCTATATTTGTCATGTTGATTTCATTGACTTTTTTGTTCCATAAAAAAAGCCTTGGATTTGGCAAATAGTATTTATAGTTGCCTATCATATTCGCATGTAATCGTTGTTACTATTGTTATCTCATTATTGTATAGCCTATTATATAGTTATCTTATTTACTGTTATCTTCATTCTAATTTATACCATATATTAGTCATCATATATTATTAATACTAATGAGAGAGAGAGAGAGGGAGAGAGAGAGAGAGAGGGAGGGAGGGAGGTTGGGAGGGGGGAGGGAGGGAGGAAGGAAGGGAGGGAGGGAGGGAGGGAGGTTGGGAGGGAGGGAGGGAGGTTGGGAGGGAGGGAGGGAGGGAGGGGGAGAGAGAGAGAGAGAGAGAGAGAGAGAGAGAGAGAGAGAGAGAGAGAGAGAGAGAGAGAGAGAGAGAGAGAGAGAGAGAGAGAGAGAGAGAGAGAGAGAGAGAGAGAGAGAGAGAGAGAGAGAGAGAGAGAGAGAGAGAGAGAGAGAGAGAGAGAGAGAGAGAGAGAGAGAGAGAGAGAGAGAGAGAGAGAGAGAGAGAGAGAGAGAGAGAGAGAGAGAGAGAGAGAGAGAGAGAGAGAGAGAGAGAGAGAGAGAGAGAGAGAGAGAGAGAGAGAGAGAGAGAGAGAGAGAGAGAGAGAGAGAGAGAGAGAGAGAGAGAGAGAGAGAGAGAGAGAGAGAGAGAGAGAGAGAGAGAGAGAGAGAGAGAGAGAGAGAGAGAGAGAGAGAGAGAGAGAGAGAGAGTTTGGTATTAGTTGTACTATACCACTGATTGGGATTGTTTAACTCTTGTTTGTAGTAAAATGGCTTACCGTTGAAATTTAAAAATAAAAATACATTAAAAATACGATAATTTCTTATGTTGTTGGGGTCATTAGCCTTATGCAAAGGAATTATGTAGCCATTCTTTAATATTCTGGGGAAAATACCTCTTACAAATGATTCATTAAAGAGTTGCTAGAGGTTCAGCGAGGATAATCGGACAGTGGAGAAGTACAGCAGGAGGAATATTGTCGATACCTGCACCTTTTTTTAATATCCAAACGTTCCAGTCTGAGTTCTACCTCTCCCCTAGTAACCGTGATGTTGCTGAGGCAATCAGAAGTAGGAAAATTTAAGTAGTGGTGCTACATGAGTTAGGAGAGTATAAGGAACTATAGTAAAAAGAGAAAAGTTGGCTTCTACTTTGAGAGTCCTTGGCTTCCTAGACAAGTTGGCATGTCAGGAGATCCTCTTTGAGCTTTTAAAAGGCCCCAAACAACTCGGGGATCGGATGAAATGTTGAGTATATTGTAGGTGACAGTCCAATGCTCAGTCGTCTTAATAAATAAGAAGACTTAATAAATAAATAAGCGAACGCCTTGTCGTTGGCAACCAATACACGGCGTCCGCTTGATGGTTTCCAACGACGTGGACACTACTAGATAATGTTGGGTGGTAATCAGGGTATAGATGTTGTGTAAGGAAAATCACTAAGTATTAAACTTTGCAATCAGCTAAAAATTATACCAACACTACAATGTTCAGATTCCACGTAAAGCTGCAATTACCCATTGATGCCGTGACTATTACTCTTTCGGAGGAACAGTCGAACTTATTAGTAACAATGACTACACCCGTTCATCTAAAATCATCACACTCATTCGTCCTGCATATTTGCCCATATCTCTATGATCTACGTCTTACAAATGAATAATATGATTTGCATATAATATGCACATAAATCAGCTGGTCACAGTAGCATTTTTCAGCACTGGCATTTTGTTTTTCATTTGTGAAATGAAGGCTGGGAAATGCTTGAAATACCTGTTTCCTATTTACAGGTTTAGGAACAAAATTTATGAAAACCTACTGTATTTAAATTTAATTTCGTATACAAATTTCTAGTAAATTCATTCACTACTTATCGAGTTTTGTGTACTCAAAAATATGGAAGTTTCATTTGTGTATATACAGGTCGTTACAAAAAGGTTGGGTTGACTTTGCATCTTCAGATTCTATGTGCGATTTTAAACTAAAATCACGAATATTTTTTCGATTTCCGCTTTGTTTAGTGGCTAGATGCCTTTTTGTTTTTTCCATAAGATAATTTATATCTTTGTTGTTATCTTTACGATTAATGCAAAACTCGGTAAACAGGTTTATTTTAGAAGGTAGTATCTAATAAAAAAATTTTCAAATTATCTTTATTATTTTCAAATTGGCGACCATTTAATTATTATTTTAACGAATATCTTTTTAAAAAACCATTAATTTTATATAAAGTGTGTTATGCACAAAAACGTTTTTATATAACTTACCCTTTTTAATGATACCTCATTCGTAAAAATAACTCAATAAATAAATATTTTATGAATTAACTTTTATCCACAAGCAAACTAAATGGCTACTAATTTGACAGTATTTGAACAGTATGTAAATTAAGAATAATTCGTAAAATAGTTTTTTCTTAAGCGATTTTTTACAAATGATCAGGTAACATTGGAAAGGAGAATTTTTTTACAAACGTTTTTGTGTCTTACACAATTTTAAGGAAACTAAAAGTTTTTTATTTATTTGTTAAAATAAAAATGAAATGGCTGCCATATTGAAAATAAAGATAATTTTGAATGTTTTTAATACTACTTTCTAATGTGAACCTGTTTACCAATTTTTTGTAATAATCTTAAAGATAACATATATATATATATATATATATATATATATATATATATATATATATATATATTAATGAAAAAAAAAACAAAATGGCATCGAGCTGATAAACAAAGCGGAAATTGAAAAAATACTATTCTTAATTTTTAGCTTAGAATCTGAATCTTGTTACATTATATTCTATTTTTTGTTCCATCGAAACACAGACTATGAAAATGCATAGCTAGCCCAACCTTTTTGTAACATCCGGTACACGAATCATACGTCTGGACACGAATAGTTTCATTAGGAAATTAAATCTAAACTTACAACTATCCTGTATCAAGGTACGGGTTTGTATAAGCTAGTTTGTAACAAAATAAAAACTGACACATTCGTTCTATTTTGTCTCATATCAATGAACGTTTCAAGTTGTTTACAACAATACTCGTATTGTTTGCACGAGTTTATTGTTGGCAATGCTATTCAACAATCTCAAATGTTTTATGTCAAAAAAGTAGAACAATCCCCAGACCCTACTCTCGGCCTTTGTATTCCACACGTCTCAGTAATGCAATTGTGAGCATTGACTAACACGGGCGTGTTCTTTTCCCAACAAAATAGACAGCAAAATTGCATTACCGTCTGCTTTTACTTCTTCTTTTAAAGGAAATTTTATTAAGTTTAAGAGAATCCCTTTCTAATGTTCTTTTTTTATATCATTTGAAATTCTTATTCAATAAATTTTATCCCTAAATCCCAATGTTGAGTAATTCTTAACTCCTATGTAGGTAAATATTGTATATAGGATACCCTTCATTTTCATGATTTTTAGCTAGTCTACATTAACCGAAACAAACACAAATCCATCGACATTTTACGGCGAAAATAGTGATTTTTGACAAAAACTTCAAAAACATGTTTACACTAAAACCCATGTGTGATACACTACTCTTATATTGTTATTTTACTACTGAACACAAATATATTATTAAATTATTCATAAGACGAAAAATAACCATTATATTCAACAACAAAAGTTGGTTAAGTTACGCCTGATCAAGTTTGACCATAACCTAATCTAACTAACCAACCTAACCTAACATAGTTTTAACTAACTAACCTCAAATGTTTGCTAACTATTTAAATTTCTATTTGTCGAAGGAAGAAATGGATATCGTATTCGTTTTTTTAGGAGTGAAACTACATAATGTTTATGTTATGTACATAGTTTTTTGTGTACAATGATTTATTTTATTTAATTTTTTTTAATCTGTATTTTCGCCGAAAATTACGGATTTGTCTTCGTCAGGTTAATATTGACTGGTAAAAAACCCATGGAAATATTACTAGTCATAATTTCCATAATAATTTACCCTGATGGTAATATTTTCTTTTCTTTAAATATTACATTAATTATTAAACTGTATTAAATTATATTTTAAGATGTAATTTGATATTTTTAAATTATTTTGAGACTATAAAATCCTTACATTATAGTATCAAGAATGATATATTCTTTGCTATTACAGCTTTTTTTATTATTTATTCGATGAACATACTCGTAAATACAAGGTGGAAAAAAATAATATGGAAACGATTTCAAAACAACGTTATTTTTTCCATAGATTAATTGATAAAATTTAATTTTTCTGAATAATTTTGTTCCATAAAGAACAATTTTTTATCATAATAATTTACTTGGACCCGTTAAATAGCAGATAAATGATATTGTTCAAATTAGTTACTTTGAAATTCAAATGACCGCTACTCTGGAAATAATAGACCTTTTGGAGTCCGGTTTGTGGCAGTTAATTTCTATTGGATAGACGGTCTCGCACGAGTTCGGCAACTTCTCTAGTGGAAGGGTAACATGACCTCCACAACGTTTATGAAAACTCGTCACGCTCGATACTTCTCGGCCCACGGCATGTAACTTTTGACTTCAAATATAAAGATTAACTGTATAACGTAAAATCACATTATTAAATCACAGTATCTCACTCACACCACTTGCTTTGATACCTATTTAGCCTATTTTAAAGGTGTTCATTTCATTTATTTTTGTGTAACAGATGAAGTTCAAACTCATAGTATAAGATTAAAAATGCATCAATATCAAACAATCAAAATATACATGTTTATTTATTTACAAAACAGCTGTTATTAATTTACTAAAATCAACCCAATGCTACCCCTTTAGGAATATTTTATCAAGATGAAAATACTTTAGTTGTTATATTTAAGACCTAAAGAAAGAGTGTACACAATTTTAGCTCTCTACCTACACGCGAATATGGAGAATTAGTGATGAGTGAGTGAGGGCTTTGGCTTCTATATATAGAACTAGGGGACATCCCAGCACACATCTCGTGCCACCCCCAACTCGCAATGTGCTCGATACATTTCGGTCTTCGGCTTCGGCATGTTACATTAAACCACAAATAATAAACTGTACAAAATTAAATCACAATACAGTATTTAACTCTTATAAAGTATCTCACTCACAAAATTTTCATTGCTGCGTGTTTATTAGTATAAATACCCAATATTATTACCCTTATAAAATCAATGGTGTTATAATACTTAGCCTATGGTGAATATGAGAGCGAAAACGTGTGATGAGTGTAGTTGAAAGAGTGTAGTCATTGTTACTAACTAAGGTCGACTGTTCTTCAGAAAGAGCTTATTCTCATTCCCCCAGGGAACTAAGGGACCTAAAGCTTTACGTGAATCCGAACCACGTAATTTTGGTATGATTTTAAGATAACTGACAAGCCTGACACTCATTTCTCTTCCTTACACAACATCTAAGCCTTGACTACCATCCAATATGAACTCAGACTAATTGTTCAGTCAGTACGTGACTAATTGCATCTTGAATTGTGTATGGAAGTGTTTTTTTTTTCATTCGCCACCTGTTAGATAATACCATAAATGTAACTAATTACTACAAAAACCTGTCAGCTGTTAATAGCGGGCGTATCAAGTAGGAATTTATCAAGTATCTAAAGAATTCTTCAGCTAGTTACGTCGATATTTTCCTCTGAGTGGCCTTCCATGTCACCGTCAATCATAATAGCAGGTCTAAAGTAACCCCTAAGTCCTCTCTGGATGTTACTTTATATATAGGGTGTCCACCTTCAACTGTCACAAATTTTATATGATTGCTTGTCTAGTCGATACAATCAAATAATGCAATATAACATATGTCCTTTCTCTGTCTGTTTTCTGTCTATGTGTGTTTTTACAAAAAATGCAATATCTCAAAACCCGTTTGACACACAATATTGAACTTTGTATGATTTTTTTCTTAAAAAACCACATCTTATGTAAAAAGCCTGTATGTCTAAAGTTGTCATTTTCAAATTTGTGGTTATCTAAAGATTTCAAAGTCAAATATAAAAAATCTACAAATGTTACCAAAAATGGTAAGGCACTATATTTATAGACCACATGACCCAAAATTCAACGGTATGTCAATTTAAAGTATCGATTGGTAAATAAAAGGTAAATTTTATTTTTTGTGACTGAAAGCATTATTATCTGGCTAAAGCGTTTTATAACGATTATTTTCTTTGTTGTTTTTTATTAGATATTTTTAATTGGGATACCGTTAAATTTGGCATATTGTTTTTGGCAAATCTCAGAGCAGACTCCAGAATAGTGCTCTGAGATTTGTCTTCAACTTAAAAAGTCAGATAATATCAGCGAGTATAGGTCAAAGGCAAACATCTTGACAGTTAAACAATGTTGTGACCTTCAAACTGCTATCATTGTTCATAACACTTTATTAATGGAGTGTCCCCAATATCTCAGAAGGAAACTGGTTTTCAGGTCTGAGGTGAGCGTTCGCTTCACTCGGCAGGAAGGCTTGCTGCACTTGTCACGGGTCGGAACTGAAGTAGGGAAGAGGGCTTTTTCTTATTTCAGACCCCAAGCCTACAATGCCCTTCCAACTGACCTCAAATTGGCAAACCTTTCAGTGTTTAAAAGGGGTTTGAAGGATTTATTTCATGCCAGTAAATAGTCAGTTGATACAAAATGTACATTCAATATGTTTAATATAAGAACATTGACAACATTTGTATTGAAAAACAAAGAATTGTACTTTGAATAGCGCTGGCTCAATAAAGACGTTTTCATTCATTCATTCATTGTGGTCTATAAATGTTGTGTCTTAACATTTTTGGGTAAAATTTTATTCATTTTATATATTTTACGTTGAAATTTTTAGACAACCGGCATTTTGAAACTGATAATTTTAGACATGCAGGCTTTTTACATAAATTTTGTTTTTTTAAGATCAACCTTTATACCAAAATTCAGTATTTTTTTGTAAAACGATTTTGAGATATTAAAATTTTTGTAAAAGCCCCACACAGACACACAGACAGAAAACAAATCAAGAAAGAACACATCATGTTATATGGCATTATTTGCTTGTATTAACCTGACAAACAATCCTCTAAATTATGCGGCAGTCGAAGCTGGACACCCTGTATATGTTTGTGTTTCTATACCATGCTATGTAATTCGGTCTAGATGTTTATCAAATAAATATTGATTGGTGTATAAGAACTAATACAGCAGGATGAATAAAACGTTGTACAGTTATTAATTATGTCTCAACCCCCATATTAGTATGCATGACAATTCATTTACGAAATTTACAGGCATCTAGATTATATATTGCAGCCTTAATTTACGAAATCTGTAAAGTAAATTAAAACTCAACTAAGAGATAGATAACACCAAGTAACAAAATAAATTATATTCCAGCCGACTAATTATGAAATAAATCACCAGTTCCAGAGAGGTTCCTTAAAATGTTTGCTATATTCATCTCCACTTGTTGGCACTACTGTAATTTCGTTTTACAAATGGCAACACTGATATCATATTTCACATTTGCTTAATCTCTCATCCATTTTTCTTTTAGAGACGTTTAGATTGTTTCGTTGTTTTAGGTTAAAAACTATTTGAGGAATTGAAATCTAATTTATAATTATTAGGAATAAAAAAAAATCCTGAGTAGTAATGAGAAAAACAATGAAATATTTTACTGCTTTGTTATAAATCACTTACATCGTTTTACATAAAACTATATATGATATTTTCAAATTATTAAAATTAACAAAGTAGCTATTTTGATATTGGAAAACTATCCTTTTAGCTATTTTCATACGTAATACTAATTTAACATATTCCATTCTATTTATAGATTCTAAGATGGTACTCACCAGATTACTAACAACAGTACCAACAAATTCAACTAGAACATTTTAGTAATAATTTATTTGTTAGTAAATGCACTTCGTGAGGCAAGTAAATGTTTAGTATCCCAAATAAACGACAACAATACCAACGAAGTGAACTAAGATGTTTCTGTGTCGTGTGCTTCCGGAAGCAGACTTGTGCTTAAAGAGGATGACATCACATTTGCAACTTCTGGAACAAGATTAAACTCCCATCTTCTCCCAAGATTAGGCAGGTTACTTCATCGTCCACAACTTTATATGAATAGTCATTTGTGAACCGTTTTTAGATTATATTTGTTTGTTTTAATGGTTAGTAGTATTATTTGTTATAATGTCGTGTTATAAATAGTTATTTTTCAGTCAGATAAAAGCTCCTTTTTTACAGTGCCATTTGTCAATAGAAAATGTAAATAATAGTTATTCGACACTAGTGGCGCAGTGGTGTTTGTCCAAGCTACTTAGTGACAAATGGAATGAAAAGAATCTTCTGAAATTAAATGGCCTGAGGTGTCCATGTTGGGTGGGAGTCATAGTTAGGGTGTTGGAAGATAACTGATTATCAGGCTTATCAATTAACTGAAAATCATATCAATACTACGTGGTTCGGAGTCCACGTAATACTGTAGGTCCCTTAATTGCCTTGGGTAATCGGGCTATCAATAAATGGCTCTACCTGAGGAACAATTACTACCTCAACAAGTAATAATTACTACATTCATTCATCTACACTCATGATACAACAACTCGAACTCTACATTGCCATGTCTAATAATGATCATGTCTCATATTTGCCCATGTCTCGAAAACCAGTGACTTAAAAATGACCGTAATAATACTGGTATTTTACTTTCGGAATAAGCTAAGACTACAACTCAAAACTTGTATGGGAGTGTGGATAGGTTATTACTACCACTGTACATGTATTGATGGGTGGGTGGGTCATTATCACCGTACGTGAATGTAAGTGACGTTTACCACTTACGTGAATGTAAGTAGGTCATTAACACCCACTTTTAATGTAAGTGACGCTGCTAAATTTCTTAGCCATTATTAACAAACTTAATTAGGCTTAATTACAAGCAATACAACAACTGTTGGTGTGCAGTCTGTTATAAAAGTGAAAATTACGACCAAATTTACAAAATTATGAACAAAACAGGCGAATGGCACTTAACCAATATTGTTGTACAATTTTTATTTGTTTTTATTCCAAACAACATCTAATATGCTAAAATAGTGAAATAAAAAAATAAATCATAGTTTTAATAATTCAATGGAATATTATCAAGATGTTTATTATTTTCTACTATGTCCATTTTAACATTATTATTATTATAGATTTCTCTTATTATGTTGTTTAAAGTATTTGTGTCCATCCTAATAACAGATAAACTTTGTTATTGACACCTGTCAAACACAGTGAAATCTCAAGGGACAGTCTGCTTCAAAAGCAGATGGTGTTCCTTGTGGAATATAGATTTCCAGGAATGGTAACAATATTTTTAGAGGAAATACAACACAAATAGGAACTAAGGGGTCTTTGTGAACTGGGTAAACTTGGGATGGCGTTTCAGGCAGAGTAGGCAGGACTGACTAAAACAGTTATAGGAAACGTAGCTGAAGTATATTGAGCTAAAATAACGCGAGTAACAGAGCAATATAGAAGGCAATGCCTAACTATTCTATGTATATTTTTTGCTAAACGTGAGGCTGGTTTAGAAAAAAGTCACAATACCAAAGGGGGGCCGGAATGGTCAGCCATCTTGGATAAACAGAGCAATGCTAAACCTTTAATCCGATGGTTTACGTATTTCTTTGATAAAATTAGACTTTGGTATGTCATTTTGTACCTATTTTTATGGAGAATATTGATTGATTGTCGTTTATACATATCAATATCAATATTATATAAATCAAAAAAAATATAGTTTCACTGAAAACCCCAAAAATAAATTGTCACTAATAATTTATTCAATAATTCTTCATCGTTTAAACTGTCGAATTATACTAATGAACAAGGCCCTTAAAGGTCAAACTGTGAAGCTGTTTTGCTAAATTTGGAAAAATATAATATTGATCTGATAAAATTCGTACTGACTGTAAATTGCGAGAATATCTCACTACTTTATAACCACACGAAAATTGTCAAACTCCAATTGATTAACTTTCCCAAGAATGCCAATCAACTGTCAAGGAAAATAGCTATACTTTCCTTGTCTGGTCATTTCGATCTATTTTACTAAAGTAAAATAGGAATTTATGTGTGAGATTTTACACTAGATCATCCTAATTCAACAAAAACAGGATTCATTAATAATCAACTCTTAATCCGTAAAGTCTTTGCTGTCGTATTCAATGTAATTTCAATTCATTCTCATCAGGCGTATTATAATTAGGAATACGTTTTGCAAATAATTAAGAGTCATGAAGTCGTAAACATATTAGAATTTCGACATATTAAAGAACTGTAATGTACACCATTACATTTTTTTAAATTGAGAATATTTTTATTTTCTTAAATTTTCTTCAGTAAAAATTTACTGGTGAATATGTAACTTGTGACTTTCGCGAAACAGGCCCGCTGTGGATGCGTGTCTCACTAACTACAAAATTACAGGCACAAACATTGCTATTAGATGAAATACCTGCTGTACATGTGTATATAATCAAGAAGAATACTGCAACAAAAATAGCAACTACTTATAGTATATCACAGTATATTGTGTAAAAAGTAAAATAACGATAATTTAGTAATAACAGAGATATGATAATACTGTGATAAATGTACTATCATTAATTATTAAATTTAATCCAAATTCCTTATTCATTATTTATATAACAAATATTTTACACATTTTTTTACTTTATAATAGTAACAATTTATACAATAATAATAAAAAACACAGTTAATTAACCGTTAAGAATGAACACCCTAACTGAGTCTGTACTGGTTACTGTGACGTCATTATGACTATCAATCGCCGATCGTGACTATCAATCAAACCTAATCCATCAGCTTGACTCGAGTGTTTGCCAAGTCTAACTCATTATTCATTCCTGGTAGAGATGCCAGGTTATTCGACATTTATAACCCAAAGAATATTTTGACTGCCATTGATTGATTTTCGTGTGGTGAAAACTAAGACAATTTTTTTTTAAAGCTGTACCTAACCTATTAAAATGTAAAAATGTTATTTTATGTGTTATTTTTTTAAATAAAAAACTTCTCTCACCAGTTGAAATGGACCTGCAGGCCTGTGCGTGAATTTTATTCAACAAGTAAATTACTGACTAATAGCTCAGTTGGGGATTCGAACCAATTATAACGGGACTTTGCAAGCCTTAGTCACTCAGACACCTTGCCGGTAATGGTCAACTCTAAATTAAGTGAATATCCACAAAATTATATTCTTGAGAGTTGAGACGCTACATTTGTTTCAATTTCAGTTTATCGATTGTAGATTGAGTTCATCAATTCAGTTATGTTAGCTTATGTTCTCTACATTAAGGAGGGGTTGGGAATAATCAATTAAGTTTATTTAGTTGGTTAATATTTAAAAAGTGTAAGATTTATTTAGTTATATGCAATATTGAATTCTGTGTGAATTTAAAAAAATCGTAAATCATGGAAATTATTTTGAAGGTGTATAATGGTGTTATTTAAATTCGACTGACTAATGAGAAAAAGAAAATAGATTTTAATCATTTCATTTTATTTGTTTTTATTTTAATTCATTCCTTTAATTCATAGATTTTGTGTTGTTAATAACAAATTCTAAGTAAATTTGTTTTTATTACGTAAGCAAATATGTATCGTAATTGCGAGTAATGAGTGTAGTTATTGTTACTAACTAAGGTCAACTGTACCTTAGAAATGAGAGGCTTTTAAAACATTTCAACTGTTGACACTACCTAGTCTATATATTTTAGAAACAACAATGTTTTGCATGTCTAAATGTGCCTTAACAAGAGGCCATGCCATAAACAGGTATGAGTCAAGGGGCAGACTAAACTACCGAACTGGGAGACACAGAACGGTAGTTTATGAACACCTGTCCTCGTAGGCTGGCGTTCACTTCATCAACAGATTAGCAAATTTAATAAACAATTAACGAACGCCCAAGGAGGTAAAAACTCGCCTTAAACGCTTTTTAGCGTCACAGACATTCTATAATGGGCGATTTTTAAGCATTTGACTGGGAGGCCAATTATTTGGGTGTCTGACGCCAGGGATAAGACTGGAATTGAATGATTGAGTGGAATGAATGAAAAAAATGTTGTGTAAGCCTGAATGAAAAAAAATTTAGTGTACAAGCCATAATTCAAAATTGACTCTTGTAATACAATACTTGTTGCAATACAATTTTTAATTTGATTTGATAATAGTCCATTAGCCAATGCACCTAAAGGACTTGCAGGTTTGTGGTATCTGAGTCCCATTGTATCGGTCCAATTCCCAGCCAATTGACATTATAAATAAACAGATTGTCTAAGGGAAAGCATCTTGCTCTAGACGCGAGCCTGTGCTGCTGTCTGGCGGTGGTTGGATTCAAAATAGTGCTCGGACGACTATTTGGTGTACTTTTAGCTCAGCCACTTGACAATTCAGCGTGTGTTGGAGAGAGACAGAGGCAGGGATGGAGATAGATCGACAGAGGGACTAGTGGTGCTACCTGTGAAGATAGAACATGAACTAATTTCACCGAACAGGAATACCAGCTTCACGGGCTCCATTTTAGCGGTCAGTCTTCTTGTTTCTATATTCAGTGTTGTTATGCAGCATTCTATTTTCGACAACTATGCCAAATCTTGGCCACCATTCAACTTGAACACCCAATACTATTCCAATACTAACTATGTTAACGAAAACCATTAAGTGGACGTTAGTTTGGATTTAGAAAGCTGATAACAGAACCGATTGCCTACAATCTCAGCAACTTTTAGGAGACGTTTACACTGCGCGCAAAGCGAAGCGATTCGATACGAGGCGATGCGAGCTGTAAATTTCAAAGCTATAGGCCTACGATGCGATGAAGTGTTAACACAGCAGCGATAAGGAGCGAGTCGTCAGTTGTGTTTTGCCATGCCTTTCAGTGTAAATCCTGTCAATATATTTTTGCTCGAGAATAACGTTTTAAAAATTAAAAGGAAACGTCAGTGGGTGTATGGTATAAATCGATCGAGATGTAGTTTTGGAGAACATCATCATTTGTATAGCGACCTAAGCGAGGATGAAGAACATTTTTGGAGCTACTTCAGAATGAGTACAACTACTTTTGACTACATTCTTTCAGTAATTTCACATCAATTGACACGTGGAAATCTCGACAGTTTGCGTCAAATCTCAACATGCAGCCCCTCTGCTTCCCAAGCTTTTTTTACCAGGGCTTTAGTGTGTGAGACGTACTTCGCCCACATCTCGGACGTAAAGTTATTTATCGATTCTTTAAACAGTTTTTCAACATCAGATAACTTATACGTAACATTCCGCTCTTTCACGTAATTTTTGAGCCAGGCCCATACCATTTCTATGGGGTTATATTCGCAGTGATAGGGGGGCAGTCTTAAAACTTTATATCCATACTGTTCCACCAATTCATCTAATACATACTCTGGGCGTGAAGGTTTATGTTTTTTAACTAGTTCTAAAAGTTCTAGTTTGATGGAATTAGGGCTAAACGATATACCTTTTCGCGTTAACCACTCAGCTATATCACCTTTTTTATTTTTCATTGTTGGTGCTTTGTCTAGTATCCTAGAGTGGTAGGGGGCATTATCCATTACTATGGTACTTTCTTTTTCAAGGTTAGGAAGCAAAGAGTCCTGAAACCAACGTTCAAACGTTTGTGAATTCATTTCTTCGTGAAAGTCGACTGTCTTTTTTGAGGTAAATATCAATGGCTGAGACTGTATCCAGCCCTTTGATGATCCCGCATGGCAAACAATCAACCTACTTCCCTTCCCTATCGGAGCCCCCAGACTACTCTGAACAGTGTCATCAGTCCAACCGGTCAATTTTGTAGTATTTTTGTTAACCCACGTCTCGTCCAAAAATACAGTTTTTTCCCAATCAATATTTCTTGAAGCCCGTAAAAAACGATACCTTGCTAATGCAACTTCAGGTTTCTCAAGGAGTACCTTACGTTTATTAATTTTTTTATACTTAAAACCAATTTTCTTTAAAATGTTTCGTAGAGAAGTGCTTTTCCCCCTAAAAAGTCCACATTCACATAAACTTTTTAACAGTTTGGGTACAGTAGGCACTTCCTTTCTATTGTAGTAGGAATACACGTGTCGCCTTCTTGCATCAGTATCAAAATTATCAATGCCTGTAACTGGTTTCATTTTATTTCTTTTTTTACCTGGTGTTGTCATTACCGGCATCCCATTGGCGTTTCTTTCTGCTGTCTTCTCTTGATTTTGAATATTTATAACAGAACGTTCACTTATATTACAAGCTTCTGCGACCCGTTTTAAAACTTGATTCACGTTTCTGACAGGTCCATTATTTGTTTCCTCCTGTTGGAAGTATCGCACAACACTCAGAACAATCGTTCTAGCCTGACTATTAAGTGTTTTCCATTTAACACTCGTTATTATTTTTCTAATTCTACCAACCCCACAAATGTATTCTACAAATTCTCGGACTCCACAGAACTCACAACCACTGTCACAGATGAGTAGAGAAAGACTGAGATATAAACAGATGAAGAGGAAACACAAAATGTAGACGTAAATAGCAACAAATACGCCTGTATTTTTAAAATATTTATATTAGTTTTTTAAAGATTATTTGTTGTCCGATTGAAAATATTTTTTAATGACCATGATCGTAAGAAAATTCTCTTCGTAATGAACATTTTAAATTAACATTATAATTATATTTAGAAAAAGAGTTCACTTTTCAATAAAGGCCTAGTAGTGATTAATTTCCGGCCGGATGTCTGTAATAGGATAATTGAGGGGCTGGCGAGCCCGCTGCGTGCCAGTTTGTGCAAATCCCAAATGCAAACATATAACGCGCGCACAATAGTTTGTGATTGCATCAGACTACTCACTCGGGATGGCTCGGCATCGCTCCGCTCACCTCGCAGTGTGAACACCCCAGGCGCCAGCCCACTCAAAATGAATACATCGCATTTAAATTGAGTTTTTCACTTTTCATCGTAAGTTGTCACTTCGCTTAGCATCGCTTCGCTTCGCTTCGCGTGCACTGTAAACTAACCCTTAACCCTCAAGTAGTTCGGTTTAGTGCCATATAAGTTATTACTAATTGATAGAGATTCTATTAAATAAAATTTAATTGCTAAAAATATACTATGTATTATGCAAATGACAATGTTTACTACCGTCACAAAAAAACAGTTAAGTAAATTCATTTTAAAAGTATTACTAAAAAATTAGTTAGTACATAATAAATTATCAGTGTTCTCAAACCAAAAAGAACCAGACAAAACAGAAACACTTTCATGAAATAAGTCATCTAATTTATACAATTTACATATTAAAATAAAGAACAATGAAGATAAATACGTATTTATAACATCTTAAATGAAAATTAAAACAATAAATTAGTGTTCAGTAACCCATCATGCTGTTCAAACTAAGATATAAACCAACTCAATTTCTTCGGACGTTGGTCGTGTTTTGAAATACAGCTCTAAAGTGGAAAACTCATTAAAATCTGGAATTCACTTCGTTCGTTTGCTTTACATTCACTGAGGTGGTTTAACCAGCTTGTTATTTTTTCACTACACTATGAAATTCGCTCATTTTTAAACCTATATTTTTCATAGTAAAGATGCACAATTTAGCTTTTCTACAATATATAAAAACTGTAGTTTAAATAAAATTATTATGAAATATTCTTCTGTACCTCTTTTGTTTATATACTTTCACGATAATTTTTCCCTACAAATATCTTATATATCAAAAGTCTGTTATATTTGATAGCAATTTTTTTTAAGTGTGCTGGTGTCAATACTACTGTACCTTTATAGGTGGGCAATCATAACCCATAACACCCACCTTTTCCCACTAGCATGTAATACCACCGTACGTGTATGGGTGAGCGGTTGGGTCAAGTACCAGTATTCAATCATAACCCATAACACCCACCTTTTCCCACTAGCATGTAATACCACCGTACATGTATGGGTGGGCGGTTGGGTCAAATACCAGTATTCAATCATAACCCATAACACCTACCTTTTCCCACTAGCATGTAATACCACCGTACATGTATGGGTGGGCGGTTGGGTCAAATACCAGTATTCAATCATAACCCATAATCCCCACGTTCCCCCACTATCATGGAATATAGTATACATTACGTGTATGGGTGGGCGGTTGGGTCAATATACCAGTATTCAATCATAACCCATAATCCCCACGTTCCCCCACTATCATGGAATATAGTATACATTACGTGTATGGGTGGGCGGTTGGGTCAATATACCAGTATTCAATCATAACCCATAATCCCCACGTTCCCCCACTATCATGGAATATAGTATACATTACGTGTATGGGTGGGCGTTTGGGTCAAATACCAGTATTCAATCATAACCCATAATCCCCACGTTCCCCCACTATCATGGAATATAGTATACATTACGTGTATGGGTGGGCGGTTGGGTCAAATACCAGTATTCAATCATAACCCATAATCCCCACGTTCCCCCACTATCATGGAATATAGTATACATTACGTGTATGGGTGGGCGGTTGGGTCAATATACCAGTATTCAATCATAACCCATAATCCCCACGTTCCCCCACTATCATGGAATATAGTATACATTACGTGTATGGGTGGGCGGTTGGGTCAATATACCAGTATTCAATCATAACCCATAATCCCCACGTTCCCCCACTATCATGGAATATAGTATACATTACGTGTATGGGTGGGCGGTTGGGTCAATATACCAGTATTCAATCATAACCCATAATCCCCACGTTCCCCCACTATCATGGAATATAGTATACATTACGTGTATGGGTGGGCGGTTGGGTCAATATACCAGTATTCAATCATAACCCATAATCCCCACGTTCCCCCACTATCATGGAATATAGTATACATTACGTGTATGGGTGGGCGTTTGGGTCAAATACCAGTATTCAATCATAACCCATAATCCCCACGTTCCCCCACTATCATGGAATATAGTATACATTACGTGTATGGGTGGGCGGTTGGGTCAAATACCAGTATTCAATCATAACCCATAATCCCCACGTTCCCCCACTGTCATGGAATATAGTATACATTACGTGTATGGGTGGGTCAGTTCCCACCATACGAAATTCATTATATGATAAATTTTGACCCTCTCGCCCATCACATAAGTAAAGTGGTTTGTAACCATCTAACCACACAAACAACAGACCATTTGTTAACCATTGTACAGTGGTTATGTTTAACCACTGTACATATATGGGTGGATGGGAACGTCATAATCACTGTATTTATTTGTATGGGTGGGTGGAATGATCAAAACTATTATACTGTAATGGTGGGCTGTAGTAAATTGGGCTTCATCGTGGGCCATCAGATAAGGGTTTATTAAAAATGTCAAAGTGGCATAATTATGTAAATGGAAAATTACTATTTTTAAACATGTACCCTACTTGAATTTTTTTTAATGATTTGGAAAGTTTTATTGAAAATGTTATAGGCCTAAATTTATAACAATGTTACATTTATTTTTTAACTTTTCCAGTTCCAATACTAAGAAAATCAGAGTTAATTTAGGTTAATTATCTGATTCATTCACTAACCGAACAGGTTAAATCTTTTCAAAAGTTAACAATGTAGCTGTTCAAAATCATAAAACTACTCTTATCAACAGTTGAAAGCTAAATCAACAAATTTTGTTTAAATTAAAAGGTTAGATAGGGCACACAAAAAGAGGAGAATACAGTAACAGTGGCTTTCTGTGTTTATGGCGTATAATATGTTTGAAAGGACAATATATGTTCATTTCTCTATAAGTACATAAGGGTAGTACTCAGTTGAAACCACTCTGCATTGGGGAAACTATTTACTGCAAGATAACAAAACTATTCTACACCTGGGACGCATTTATCTCTTTAAGGACAAATTCACTGTACTCTACTCTTAAGTTTAAAAATCAAACTTCCGTATGTTTCTCTGACAAAACTATAAAACTGATTCACCTGACACTTTTAGTCCCGTTTCATTTACATTCAAAAGTGTTTATATATTTAGTTCCTAAATTTTGTAATGGGGGCAGGGCATATCAATCATTTCACAACCTGCTTCTATTTACAGATTAAACTAAACAAAGGTTGAGAGTAGGACATGGGTATTGTTTTACTTTCTTGTTATAAAACAGTTGTGATTGTTGAACAAACAATAACACTTGTGCAAACAATACAGATATTATTGCAAACAACTTGAAACGTTCGTTGATATGGGAGAAAATAGAACGAACGTGTCAGTTTTTATTTTGTCACAAACTAGCTTTTTACCCCATGATACGAGATAGTTGTAAGTTTAGATTTCATTAAAAATAAACGTTAAATTTCAGTAACCAATATTGGAATCTATTCATGAAGCCTATTCTAAAATTTTCATTTTTTTAAATTTAAAGCTGATGATTAATATACTGGATAAGTCAAACTTTCGTTTGTTTCTGTACACAATACTCGAAAAGTAGGAAATGGAATCACTTGAAATTAATACACAACATTCCATTTAAATACAATAGAGTTTTTATATATTTTGTTCTTAAAATTGTAAACGGGAACATGGCATTATAAGCATTTTCCGACCTACCTACATTTCACAAACGACAGTAAATGTCAGTGCTGAAAAAGTGCCACTTTGGCCAGCTGATTTATGTGGATATTAAATCCAAATCATATCCTGTAACTTTATTACTGTACCAGATTGTTGTTTATTTATGAAAACAAAAATATAAGATACTTTATGTCAGATAAAATCAAATAAACATTCAATACTTCTTTTTCTAACAACTATAAGAACAACAAGTCAACAATAACGGCTACTAGTTAGTTGATATATCAGTATAAGCAACAGCAAACCGTGGCCGAGTTTAACTCTTAAAATATAGTTTTTTAAGAGAGATATCCATCTTAACAAAAATTATTAGTATTTATAGAATAACTCAGAGTAATCGTGTAAAGAAGTTATAATTGAACATGGGAAGTAATGTCAAAAATACATGATTACGAATACAAAATTTAATTACATATTAACTTGTAGTCATTCAATTTTTTTCTATAGACAAAATATTAACTTGTTATTTCACATGGGCACGGAGGGCACATTAACTTTCTTCAATAAGTGAAGTACTGGCCTTCAGCTCAGTTGGGGATTCGAACCTTGGACCTTCCTACAGTCTGGCCACGCCGGCAATCACTGGCAGGCAGATTGGCCACTACAATAGTGGTTATCAACGCCTGAGTAAAACTATATACAAACTAATTATAATATCTCCTCAAGGGTTTAAAGTTTTCAAATTTATATCTTCTGAAGCTTCAGCAGAGCTTTCATACTAATTCTTCATTAAACCTCCTCTCAATTCTTTCTAAATCCTCATTAAAACTTCTCTAAATTCGTACTAAATCCTCATTAAAACTCCTCTAAATTCTTACTAAATCCTAATTAAAATTCCTCTAAATTCGTATCAAATCCTCATTAAAACTCTTCTAAATTCGTACTAAATCCTCATTATTACTCATCTAAAGTTGTATTAAAACTTCTCTAAATTCTTTCTAAATCCTAATTTAAAACTCCACTAAATTCATACTAAATCTTCATTAAAACTTCTCCGAATTCGTACTAAATCCTAATTAAAACTCCTCCAAAATCGTACTAAATCCTAATTAAAACTCCTCCGAAATTCGTACTAAATCGTAATTAAAACTCCTCCGAATTCGTACTAAATCCTAATTAAAACTCCTCCGAATTCGTACTAAATCCTAATTAAAACTTCTCCAAATTCGTACTAAATCCTAATTAAAACTCCTCTAAATTCGTACTAAATCCTAATTAAAACTCCTCTAAATTCGTACTAAATCCTAATTAAAACTCCTCTAAATTCGTACTACATCCTCATTAAAACTTCTCCAAATTCGTACTAAATCCTAATTAAAACTCCTCTAAATTCGTACTAAATCCTAATTAAAACTCCTCTAAATTCGTACTAAATCCTCATTAAAACTTCTCCAAAATCGTACTAAATCCTAATTAAAACTTCTCCAAATTCGTACTAAATTCTAATTAAAACTCCTCTAAATTCTTTATAAATCCTAATTAAAACTCCTCTAAATTCGTACTAAATCCTCATTAAAACTTCTCCAAATTCGTACTAAATCCTAATTAAAACTCCTCTAAATTCGTACTAAATTCTCAATAAAACTTCTCCGAAATCATACTAAATCCTAATTAAAACTCCTCTAAATTCGTACTAAATCCTCACTAAAACTCCTCTAAATTCTTACTAAATCCTAATTAAAATTCCTCTAAATTCGTACTAAATCCTCATTAAAACTCTTCTAAATTCGTACTAAATCCTCATTAATATTCATCTAAAGTTGTACTAAATCCTTACTAAAACTTCTCTAAATTCTTTCTAAATCCTAATTTAAAACTCCTCTAAATTCATACTAAATCTTCATTAAAACTTCTCCGAAATCGTACTAAATCCTAATTAAAACTCCTCTAAATTCTTACTAAATCCTAATTAAAATTCCTCTAAATTCGTATTAAATCCTCATTAAAACTCTTCTAAATTCGTACTAAATGCTCATTAATACTCATCTAAAGTTGTACTGAATCCTCACTAAAACTTCTCTAAATTCTTTCTAAATTCTAATTTAAAACTCCTCTAAATTCATACTAAATCTTCATTAAAACTTCTCCGAAATCGTACTAAATCCTCATTAAAACTTCTCCAAATTCATACTAAATCTTAATTAAAACTCCTTTAATTCGTACTAAATCCTCATTAAAATTCTTCTAAATTCTTACTAAATCCTCATTAAAATTTCTCCAAATTCGTACTAAATCCTGATTAAAACTCCTCTAAATTCTTTCTAAATCCTAATTAAAACTCATCTAAATTCGTACTAAATCCTCATTAAAACTTCTCCAAATTCGTACTAAATCCTAATTAAAACTTCTCCAAATTCGTACTAAATCCTAATTAAAACTCCTCTAAATTCTTTCTAAATCCTAATTAAAACTCCTCTAAATTCGTACTAAATCCTCATTAAAACTTCTCCAAATTCGTACTAAATCCTAATTAAAACTCCTCTAAATTCGTACTAAATCCTCATTAAAACTTCTCCGAAATCGTACTAAATCCTAATTAAAACTCCTCTAAATTCGTACTAAATCCTTATTAAAACTCCTCTAAATTCGTACTAAATCCTCATTAAAACTTCTCCAAATTCGTACTAAATCCTAATTAAAACTCCTCTAAATTCGTACTAAATCCTCATTAAAACTTCTCCAAATTCATACTAAATCCTAATTAAAACTCCTTTAATTCGTACTAAATCCTCATTAAAATTCTTCTAAATTCTTACTAAATCCTCATTCAAACTTCTCCAAATTCGTACTAAATCCTCATTAAAACTCCTCTAAATTCTTCCTAAATCCTAATTAAAATTCCTCTAAATTCGTATTAAATCCTCATTAAAACTCTTCTAAATTCGTACTAAATCCTCATTAATACTCATCTAAAGTTGTACTGAATCCTCACTAAAACTTCTCCGAAATCATACTAAATCCTAATTAAAACTCCTCTAAATTCGTACTAAATCCTCAATAAAACTTCTCCAAATTCGTACTAAATCCTAATTAAAACTTCTCCAAATTCGTACTAAATCCTAATTAAAACTCCTCTAAATTCTTTCTAAATCCTAATTAAAACTCCTCTAAATTCATACTAAATCTTCATTAAAACTTCTCCGAAATCATACTAAATCCTAATTAAAACTCCTCTAAATTCGTACTAAATCCTCAATAAAACTTCTCCAAATTCGTACTAAATCCTCATTAAAACTTCTCCAAATTCGTACTAAATCCTAATTAAAACTCCTCTAAATTCTTTCTAAATCCTAATTAAAACTCCTCTAAATTCGCACTAAATCCTCATTAAAACTTCTCCAAATTCATACTAAATCCTAATTAAAACTCCTCTAAATTCATATTAGATCCTCATTAAAACTCCTTTAATTCGTACTAAATCCTCATTAAAATTCCTCTAAATTCTTACTAAATTCTAATTAAAACTCCTCTAAATTCGTACTAACTCCTCATTAAAACTCTTCTAAATTCGTACTAAATCCTCATTAAAACTTCTCCAAATTCGTACTAAATCCTCATTAAAACTCCTCTAAATTCTTTCTAAATCCTAATTAAAACTCCTCTAAATTCGTACTAAATCCTCATTAAAACTTCTCCAAATTCATACTAAATCCTAATTAAAACTCCTCTAAATTCATATGAGATCCTCATTAAAACTCCTTTAATTCGTACTAAATCCTCATTAAAATTCCTCTAAATTCTTACTAAATTCTAATTAAAACTCCTCTAAATTCGTACTAACTCCTCATTAAAACTCTTCTAAATTCGTACTAAATCCTCATTAAAACTCATCTAAAGTCGTATTATATCCTCATTAAAACTTCTCTAAATTCTTTCTAAATCCTAATTAAAACTCCTCTACAGTCGTACTCAATCCTCATTAAAACTACTCTAAATTCTTACTAAAACCTCCGACAGTTCAATAATTAATTCAATTTATTATTTTTATTGATCAAATATTTTTTAATCCTTTTTCTATACAGGGCAGAAAAAAATATGGAAATATGGAAACACTTTCAAAAATATTCTATGACTTCACTGGTAAAAGTGAAATCTTGTACGTCATCATGGTTACAAAGAACACATTTTTTTACGCAATTAACGGCTTTTCATCTTTTAAGGGGGGCTACCCTCGTAGAATTAAACGACAATTTTTAATGTAAGCCTGGATCGAGTTTGGTATTAAATTAAAGGTCTATTCAATAGAAATTAACTGCCATAAACCGGACTTCGAAAGGTTTATCCTTTCTAGAGTAGCAGTCATTTTAAATTCAAAGTAACTAATTTGAACAATATTATTTCTCAGCTATTTAACGATTTTAAGTACATTGTTTTGATAAAATATTATACTTTATGTAACACAATAACTCAAAAAAATTAAATCATAAAATTATCTATAGAAAAAATAAAGTTGTTGTGAAAGTGGAGAAAATATGGATACGCTTAATTAATTAAATTTCAAATAATTATTTATACCACAGAAATTGATTTAAATTAATGGAGGTTTTAACAGTGGTATATTTTTTAAGTTTAAAGCTCTTAAAAACCCAAATTTTGTTGCAAAGAAAGTAGGACCATCATCTCAACTTAAATATTCAGGTTTACGCCTTAGCAATCTCTTCTCCAGACGTTAAGTGTGAAGGTCCAATCTCCCACTGTCAGCGCCTTCAATTTCAAGAACGCAATTTAGGTACAGCACTCGTTTTGCCTATATGTCTTACACCAGGCGCTATATCGAAAATATATACTGTATATACAGGGTGGCAAAAAATATGGAAACACTTTCACAACAGCGTTATTTTTTTCATAGATAATTTGATAATTGAATTTTTATAGTAATTTTATTCCATAAAGTATAACTTTTTATCAGAATAATTTATTAAAACCCATTAATAGCGGAGAAATAATATTTTTCAAATTCATTTCTTTAAAATCCAAATGACCGCTACTCTGGAAAGGATAATCCTTTTGAAGTGCGGTTTGCAGCAATTAACGTATCTTGCGTAGACCTTTAATTTGAGGCTTACGTTGAAGATTTTCGTTCAACTCGTGGGCCACCCCCCTGAAAAGATGAAATGTCGTTGATGGCGTCAAAAAGTATGTTCCTTGTAAACATGATCATACATGATTTCACTTTTACAAGTGAAGTCACAAAAAACTTGTCAAGGTGTTTTAATTTTGTTCAACCTTGTATATAGTGACGTGAAATGTTTTAACTCACCAATACTGTTTTTTTTTTTTTTTTTTTTTTTTTTTTTTTTTTTTTTTTCATCTTAAGATAACGCATAATTGTGGGTTTTAGATTTATTTTAAATAAAATACCTCCTTCCTTTATGAATCTACCATACCATAATTGGGTCTTTATGTATCTCTTAAACTACGTAAACTTAGTTTCCACTTGACCAAAAAACTTGTATCTATCTACATGTTACATTATATTGTTTAGTAAAGTGATAGTGCGCTCCTCGCCCCTTTAGCTTAAGGTCTAGAGCTCGATTCCCAAGGCCGAGGGTGAAGCAATTGCGTTCTAAATCCCTCAGTGTTGACTCAGCAACGTGAAAACTATCAGCAGTGAATTCAGGTAACGAACACTGGAACTACAATTGGGCTGGACAGTATGTGATAGTGGGTTCCAGCAGCAGAGGGGATTTTTTCCACCGCTGAGCTGACTTGACTAAGTTCAGCCTTCAAGTGATCAATTTCCACAACAGTGTTTATTTGGAAAACAACTGTAATGAACGGTACAATATTTTTAATAGCTATTTATTTTTAACATTATTTATTGTGTTATTGTAATTTATTTATTAATTTTTATTTGAATACTAAATAGTGATTTAATTTAATCGTCCTAAGTTTGATTTGTTGGTGTTAATCAAACCAACCAATAGTGACTGCTGCTAATGACGTGATGGGCGGGGCTAGTTTGCTATTGTGCCACCACCACGTGGCCTTCCATAATCGTGGTTGTCATTACATTTTGAATTATGCAGTGGGAGAAAGTTATTCTCTATCTCACTTTCACCAGTGCGTTCATAAAGTTGTTTCCTAAACGGCCTCTATGTAACGGCTTCAGGGCCCAATACGCTAACCCCACATCCCCCGTGAATAAATCTTCGTCCATCGTGCATGATCTTTGTAGGCCCATTCACGAAACATTAAATGTTATTTATTACCTATTAATAGTTTAATATTATTTTGTGTATAACTTTTAACATATACTGTATATAAGTATATAATTAGTTTGTATCTGGTGTATCATAATTAATACACATGGTAGTGAGTGTGTTGAATAAAAAATAAAAATTTTTCACTATTTTTGTGTTACCAATTAAACATTTAAGTTGCCCATTTAATAAAGTATTGTTATTTGTTTAAATTTTAAATTTGCTGACATCAATATTCCACTATTTTTCTTGTATTTAAATTATTAATTTCTTATTTAATTTTTATTTGTCTAGTTGCAAAACTATTTTGTTTATCTTTTTATTATTTCTACTATTTCAAAAAGTAAAAAAAAAAACGAATTACGTGTTCAACTTCTAAACTTTATTACTAATGTTGTAATGAAATATTTTCAATAATTCTGAATATATAGAAGAAAAAAAAGAAACAATTTAAAAAGTAAGTTATCAATTTTAAAACAAATCATCACGTATTGCCAAAGTGACTTAAAAATAACCAAATACCTTTCAATATTATTCTTTTTTACATGTTTTTCTCAGTAGGTTTCACTTTTTTGCTGTCAAAATCAGCAAAGAACCACTGATGTTGATTTGTTTATTTGAACTTTAATATTATATTTATTCGTTACTCTTTGTTTAGTTTTCGCCCCGAGAACTTCAGATATGCCGAGCATTTCGTAAATTCTACATACCATTTTATAACCACGCCATCTTCCTCTTTGGATATATAAATTAGGGATAAATGAATGGTAAACATTTTAATTATTTTAAGTATTAAATGTCGTTCCTAATAAGTAAAAGAAAAAACTGTTAAGAAAATATAACCTCAGTCAGAAAGGCATAATTTGAATATATGTATTCCAAAAACAATGTACTCACTCACATCACGAAATATCTTGAACCACAACATATATTTTAATTAAATTTAGTATAGTTAGCTTTTGTATCAAACAAGGTTATAAGAACCAGTGGCCTTGACCAGAGGATTCTGACGTTGTCGTAAGATAAATGGGTTAAGCAACATCAAGCGTGGCTGTTCCTTAGATAGGTGACCGTCTGAGCGATCCCGTCCTTGCACGCAGCTCGCCTGCCCGGTCGCTAGAGGTGGTCAGGAAGTTACTCTTAAGACGTTGGTCCCCAGGTTAAGTGTTAGGAAGTGCTTCTGACCAGAAAAAATAAGACTTCCTTTAACTTTGAACTTCATCGCCGATGATCATTAATATAACAGGAATAGGCTCTCCACAACATCAACGTATGATAAAATAGTTTTGAATTCATCAACATTAGTCTATATAGTATCAGACTCGACATTACATCACTAACACTAATTTTGCTATTTAATAAAAAAATATTTATTAACATATAGACCCTATATAAATTTTAGAAATTTTTAAGTAGTTTAGTATATGGAATAGTACTGTAGTACTACAATAGTAATTTCTAATATTTTTCGCTTTGATCTTGCTTCAAGGTTTAATTTTGTTATTTTAATATTATAACTATACTAACTTACTAAGAAATTGAGTTTTTTATTTGGATTTAACAAGTTAGTAATGTGCAAGCAAAACTAGCTTCTACAGACAATTTAGTAACTAAGTTAGAGAAATATCTCGGCAGCTGCCTGGAGCTTTGCTCTTTATTTATTTATCTCTCTCTGAATCAGGTCCCAGAGGATCAACGCTGCAGTCTTTATGTTTCTTCATATACATGGAAACACAGATCTACTTATGATCTGTAAATCAGTGCTATACAATCTAGATTTTTGCAATATAACCTAGGTACTCGAAAAAACGTTATAGCCTATTTCTCTACAGTAAATTCTAGATCTATATAATCTAACCTTATATCTACAACAACCTATATCTCTACAACATAACCTAGATCTCTACAGTATAATCTAGATCTACACAATATAACCTAGCTATCTATAATATAACCTAAATGACTACTTCAGAAACTTAATTTCTACAGTATAATCTATATCTATATAAACCTAGATATATAGATAGATATATAGATAACTAGATATATAGACCTAGATGTCTACAACCTATATTTATATATCTTCAATACAACCTATATATCTTCGATATAATATCTACAGTATAACTTACGGCTCTTCTACATAACCTAGATCTCTACAATATAACTTAAAGCTCACCTATACATCCAAGATCTTTACAATATAGCCTAGTGCTCTTTTACATAACCTAGCTCTCTACAATATACCTTAAAGCTCGTCTATACATCCAAGATCTTTACAATATAGCCTATAGCTCTTCTACATAACCTAGCTCTCTACAATATAACTTAAAGCTCGCCTATACATCCAAGAACTTTACAATATAGCCTAGTGCTTTTCTACATAACCTATCTCTCTACAATAAAACTTAAAGCTCGTCTATACATCCAAGATCTTTACAATATAGCCTAGTGCTCTTCTACATAACCTAGCTCTCTACAATATAACTTAAAGCTCGCCTACACATCCAAGATCTTTACAATATAGCCTAGTGCTGTTCTACATAACCTAGCTCTCTGCAATATAACTTAAAGCTCGCCTATACATCCAAGATCTTTACAAAATAGCCTAGTGCTCTTCTACATAACCTAGATCTCTACAATATAACTTATAGCTCCTCTATACATCCAAGATCTCTACATTACAACCTAGTGTTCTACTCTATACCCAAGATCTCTACAATATAACTTATAGTTCGTCTAAAGTAGTTACCCAAAATCTCTAGAATATAACCTAGTGCTCGTATATATAATCCAGATCTTTACAATATATCCTAGATCTTGTAAAACATCAATGAAATATTAGCAAATTTAACTTAACTTACCTTGAACTTTTGTACCTAGGAGTAGATTAGGTAAACTACTTATGTGACACTGTAAGTGTCAGGTAGCGTAACAGGTATGTAGCCAAACTACTAATCTGACATTGTAAGTGTCAGGTACCTTAACCGGTATGTAGCCAAACTACTAATCTGACACTGTAAGTGTCAGGTACCTTAACCGGTATGTGGCCAAACTACTAATCTGACACTGTAAGTGTCAGGTACCTTAACCGGTATGTGGCCAAACTACTTATGTGACACTGTAAGTGTCAGGTAGCGTAACAGGTATGTAGCCAAACTACTAATCTGACATTGTAAGTGTCAGGTACCTTAACCGGTATGTAGCCAAACTACTAATCTGACACTGTAAGTGTCAGGTACCTTAACAGGTATGTGGCCAAACTACTAATGTGACACTGTAAGTGTCAGGTACCTTAACAGGTATGTAGCCAAACTACTAATCTGACACTGTAAGTGTCAGGTACCTTAACAGGTATGTGGCTAAACTACTAATCTGACACTTTAAGTGTCAGGTACCTTAACAGGTATGTGGCCAAACTACTAATGTGACACTGTAAGTGTCAGGTACCTTAACAGGTATGTAGCCAAACTACTAATCTGACTCTGTAAGTGTCAGGTACCTTAACAGGTATGTGGCCAAACTACTAATGTGACACTGTAAGTGTCAGGTACCTTAATAGGTATGTAGCCAAACTACTAATCTGAAACTGTAAGTGTCAGGTACCTTAACAGGTATGTGGCTAAACTACTAATCTGACACTGTAAGTGTCAGGTACCTTAACAGGTATGTGGACAAACTACTAATGTGACACTGTAAGTTTCAGGTACCTTAACAGGTGTGTGGCCAAACTACTAATCTGACATTGTAAGTGTCAGGTACCTTATCAGGTATGTAGCCAAACTACTAATCTGACACTGTAAGTGTCAGGTACCTTAACAGGTATGTGGCCAAACTACTAATCTGACACTGTAAGTGTCAGGTACCTTAACAGGTATGTGGCCAAACTACTAATGTGACACTGTAAGTGCCAGGTACCTTAACAGGTGTGTGGCCTGTGTCTTAAGTATTTGGCCTAAATTTTAGCATGGTTTTACTAAAGTTTTAAAATGTTTTACGTGAGATATACTGTTATTGAACATTAATTTATTTTACTTATTAAATTAGAGTATCATTTGACATATTTTCAATCGGATGTACTCTATACTATATTTTCAATATATTTGTTAATAGTCCATGATTTCATGCTGCAAAAGCTGAGATTCGATTTAAAAAAAAGTACCAAATTCAGTTTAAAATTGTATTTAAACTCTGAATCAGGTTAACAGTATTCATTAAGTTATCAACTGAAAATATTTTTTTAATTATTCGTTATCACTAATTTACAGATAGTTTTACATCATAAAATGTGAAGCTCAGTTGCAGTAAAAATTCACATATAAGAATGGATTGTATTGAATGTGTATATAGATTTAAAACAAATTCAAAAGTGTGTCTTCTTGTCTGTCTGTTTATTTAGCATACAATGATTTATTTCATAGAAAGCTTATACATAGCAACATTACAATATTAATTATACTTTTTTATGATTTATTATCATGTAAGTAATATTTATAAATACTGTATTTATATATATCTATACAGTATGTATAAAAGCCAAATACCACTGACTCACTGATCATTGTTTCTCAAAAGCTACTAAACTTCCGAAACTGAAATTTTGTAGGATGATTGGTCATATTGTAGGCGTGCAATAAAAGGGGATATTGAACATTTTTTCATGGTTCCAAAATGGCAGCCTTTTTTACCACCAAAACTGCCTCAATTTATTTCTTACGGGAAAATCACAAAAAAGTAGTATTTCTAACCTAACTTGAGGAAAATTTAGAATAAAAGTGTCAAACCTTCACAGTTCTACACGCGTAACAAACGTGAAAAAAATATACCCCAAAACCCAACATTGGGTAATGTTAAACAAATATACTCAAGTGGGGTATCGAATTAAAGGTATTCTCCAATGAATTACTAATATACCATCAGATTTCAGAAAAGACTATGTTTATGGGCTCCACTGCCACTAAAACCAAAATTCATAGTCAAATTGGTTAAGAATCCGTAGGCCGATCTCCCTCATGACGCGATCTGCCGAGACCCAAAAATGAGACTGTAGCAGAGTGCCTTGGTGAGGCCGCAGGCCGAACTTTCCACCGCGAGGCCGTAGGCCGAGTTCTACAAAGGGGCAAGAGGCAGCGTCTCCAGGCGAGGCCGAAGGCCGAGCTCCCTTTATGAGTGCAACGAGTGACGGGGTTGGCATGCGACGCGTGCAGAGGTTACCCTTAGTATTATATTAAGTAAAATACCACTAACTGACTCATCATGAAGTCTATGGAAACACCGAACGTATTTATATAGAATGTCGAGAGAAGTTAGCTTTATAGAGACCCATCTAATAAAGGATTTCTTGAAATTCCACTCCTAAGCGGTAGAAACGACTTCTTACATATTTCTTGTTTCCCATTAGAATAACATTAGCATTCATTTTATTGAATATCTTTAATTCAATTCAAACAGCTGATACAAACACACAACACAAATCTGCTTTGTAAAATAAAATTTTTAAAATCATAGATCTGTGATTTAAAAAATTGTTATTTTGACTCCATCAAAATAAATGGGAGAGCTTTCTAATACAATTAATTAAAAGTGTAATTATATTTTAAAACATATCACTATTGTCAGGTTGCAACGAAAATGTAGTGAGCTGGAGTCAATATTTTTAGAAATAAAAAAAAACACGCTATCTAATAATATTTCAAATGTATACTTCAGGTCTTTCGAAAACAAGGTTTTCACTGTCAAAGGCAACAAGCAACTTAATTATCATCATGATTTTGTAAATAATTTTAAATATGGTGATTTTACTAACTTCACTTTTATGGTGATTAGTGATAATTACTAAAACTAATAACTCTCTTAGGTTTCTTCCTTCGATTTTGGCCTACTATGGACCACGTGAAATAACTTCTCATGATTGATTTTCTCTCTTCTTTCTTTCCTTTCAGTACTCTTTCATTATTTCTCCATGAAACTCCATGAAAACTCTCTTAGGTTTATTATTTAACTTTTTTTTAATTATTTCTTTCGCTTAGTTGAGCGTGGGCAGTAAGCTCCTTGTATACATCTCCTCTGTAATGTACGTGTAAAACGACAAGTAAAGAGTCATATATATATATTTTTTTTATATATTTCGGAAAAATGTTTAGAAAAATTTCCTACGTTTAGTTTTTATGCAACGTATATCCACCGGTTGCCACTATGCAAGTTCACTAAATAACTTGTTTTAATAAGATATATTTGCTGCAACGAAGATTCTTAGATATGAGACTCCGGTAAAACTTTGCGCGTATTTTAAGGTCAATATTAATGCTTACATGAGTATATGATGAATAATTAGAGAACATCACTCATTATACACACTCCACATTCAGTCCCTGTTTAGGTGTTTTGACCTCATAATTTACATCTGGGTCAACAAGTCCATAAACCGTTTTACTGTGTTCGCTAACCAGTCAGACTGGAGTAGTTTGTAAGCCCTGTTACTTTCACTAGCAAGTCTGTAAGTAATTAAAACTGAACAAAATAAATGGTGCCAAAGAATTGGGAGTAACTTTCCCCATATTAAACACTACAAAATCGAAACTTTGTAAATTACCAGTTTGATTCCCATATTTTTTCTATAACTAAAAAGCTATTCAATATATAGGCAGGAGGTTTTTACTAAAATATTTTAAATTGATATTTACACATTTTCTTAAAATTTTATCTTAATCGTTAGAGTCGTTTTTGTAAGTTTTATCCCATAAAATAAGTAAAAAAAACTAAAATTTTAAAAAGTGAAAAAAACTGTCTGGATATATTGGCTAAAGACACCTACATACCAAATTTCATTAAAATGTACCCATCCGTTTGGTCTCCAACGAACTGCACATACACAGACAAACAGACCAAATACACAGACAGACACCAAAAATTGTTTTCGGAAAAACCACTTTTTTGGGTTCAGGAGACCCTAAAATGGTTTTTTGGCCAACTTGTAAACTAATTTTTTTATACTCACAATACTTTCTCTGTGCTACGCAAATGGGAAAGTGTAGATTAGTATAGTGTTTTAGTTTATGTTTAGAACATAAAGAAATGTTTATTGCCTAAATACTAATACATATTAAGCGTTAACGAATCTGTGCTGTGATTCCATGATAAACAACAGTTTCTTTGACCCAATCGTCATATAAATAAATGTTATCTACTCATGAGAAAGTCATTATTTACATACTATTCGATTATTCAATTTCCATTTATCAAACAGTTCTTATTATTCCTGTTTATAACTTCTTGTTCTTTTATGTATTTATTCTTAAGTCACCGATCATCAAAATGTGGACGAATATAAATTCCAAATAAGTTTTATGAGTGCATATAACTGAATGAGACTTTGTTACAAGAAGACTATTCCTCAGATAGTGTCATTAATTAATAACAAAATGACAAATAAACGAAGGTGGCTATCTGCTGATGCCTTACAAAATTAGGTATGGCTCTGGTTGGGATCGAACTGAGAACCAGCAGTTTATGCAGCTGGGTTCTAACAGTTTTTCGTTTTTATTTATCACATACACATCATTTAAACAAAATAAGAACAGTTATTCAGAAATCAAAAGTGTTTCTAATATCAGAAAATAAATGTAAAAAAAGATCAAAGTTATCAATATTAACTTGTTTGGTAAGTAACTTATATATATATATATATATATATATATATATATATATATATATATATATATATAATTGCTCACGACATTGGTGAGAATATTGTAAAACAAAGAAATTGTCAAAAATAACTTCACAGGCTGAGTTGAGTGCCAACAAACTCCGGAGAGAAGATTTCCTAAGATAAACATTACAGAAACCAATCCCAACTGTAAGTCAAGGATCTGTTATGATTTGAAGGGAACTTTTCATTTTGAGTTTTATATAATTTAAAGTCTAATTTACAAGTGGATTAACTTGTAAATTAGATTTGTCCGACTAGCTCAGATAGAAATATTTGTTAACTGCTTAATTTATGTTCTATTATTATTTAGGCAACTATGGGACCTACAGCTTTATATGGAATCCGAACCACGTAGTGTTGGTCTGATTTTCAGCTAACTGATAAGTCTCATATCACACTCAGCTCTCTTCACTACACAACAACTGAACCTTGACTACCATCCAACATGGACATCCCAGCCTTCTCTAGTAGTGTCCAAGTCGATGGCATCCATTGAATGGACGCCGTGTCGATTTTAATAGGACCGTGCATGGAACCTATCGCTTACAAACTCCCAAACACGTTGTCCCCAAGTAGCTGGGTTACAGCACTGCGCCACCAGTGCCGACTATTCACGATTTCTCTAAAACTATACGTGCAACTAACTTGAATTTTGTAAATATGTTTATCTTGGCCCCTAGAGGCTCACTAAGAAAGGATTTTCCTCTCCGTCCCACTGGTTTCCAAAATTCCCATGGTATTCCAATGGATTTATTTTTGGATTTATTTATTCCAGTTGATTGATTTTTTTATTAACAGCTATTAAATAAAAACAAATTGATATAAACTTGTGGTAGGATAAACTTTTAAAATTAAAAATAATTAATCTATATTTATAAAAGAAAAAGTGAAAAATTAAAAATCAATGCAGAGCCTTAACCACAACGATTTTGATTAACCACAGTTCCTTAAATAAAAATATGTTATGTCTAGTGTTTTTTTTTTTTTTTTTTTTTTTTTTTTTTTTTTTTTTTTTTTTTTTTTTGACAAGACCATCAAGAATAAATTTAAAAATTTTTTAAGTTTATTAGTGATCTATGGTAAGGTAATTAACCTATAATACATCAATGTGAAAAACAAATACTATCATATATCACATACTCTTAACAATTATTATAATTAACGCTTTTAATATCGACTAGGAGACACCCCTGCACGATTCGCGTGCCAACTGAAAAGATTTTAATCAACTGCTCGACATTTTCTTTATTTATTTTGTTAACATATTATATATTTTTTACTACGACGTTTGTAAAAATATTACAAACATATTTACACTTTTAAACAGCAATTTAGTACATTACCATATGTAATACGTTACCGAGCCTATCCTTTTTTGTTTAGTAATCAGTACAACTTTAATAATTTTCTGTTTGAATGCCCGTGGTGTGGATGATTATCTATTTAAAATAGTTTAATTCATTTATTCAATTATTTACTTAAATCATATAGACCCTATTAAAAAGTCATTAAATTACAAATAAATGGTTCCAAAGAACTGGCACGCACTACCTCCCATATTAAACACTAAAAAATCAAAACTTTGTAAATTACCAGTTGCATTTCCAAATATGTTTATTGCCATAACTCAAAAACTAGTCACGTTAGAGACATACGCTTTTTACTAAAATATTTTAAATTTTAATTCACATCGCTCCTGATAATTCAATCAAAATAGTTTGAGTCGTTATTGATAAAATTCTATTTTTTATGTTTTTTGCCCATAAAAGTAAAAAAAACTAAAAACTTCAAAAACGTCTTTAAAAAATGTCTGGAGATATATACACCTACATACCAAATTTCATAAAAATGTATCAATCCGTTTGGTCTCCAGCGAACTGCACATACACACATACGGACAAACACCAAAATTGTTTTCGAAAAGCCCCACTTTTTTGGGTTCAGGTGACCCTAAAATGGATTTTTAGACCAACTTGTAAAAATCATTTTTTTTACGATCACAATACTTTGTACATTAGTATGGGAGAAATTTATAAAGCCGTTAGTTTAATCTTAATTCTTTAATGTCTGTATTTGATCAAACAAATTGTAAAATAATAACATTTGATAACGTGTAAAACTGTCTTCATTATCCCTTTTGACAGATCTATTCCTGGATCAGACTTGGTACAGGACATATAAATGTCCTTACTTAGATTCGGAAATAAGATATTCTCTAATTTAAAATTATTTCGGGGCTTCGGTAAAGAATTGTGGGAAGGAGGTAGGACCAAATAGTCACTTGCACAGTAGCTCTCAGAAGTAACTGTCCAAAGATACAAAAATACTTAGGTATAAAAGTCTCCTATCATTTTTTCTTCACTTTTTTCAAACTCAATCCTTGAGGAAGAGACCAACCAAAGAATCCTCGTTCATTTAATCCTCCTTCAGAATAACTGCATAACATCCTTCATATCAAGGGGATGTTATGGGTCTATATATGTGTAAGGTGGGTGGGGGAGCCGTTAAAGGTTTACATTATTTTAAGTTGGACAATAAAATCATTGTATGTCTTATTTTGCTTGTAATGCAAGAGTTATATTTCTGAAACAAGCAGAAATTCATTACATCCAGAATTCTGTCAACATTTCTAGCCCAATATCTTACGAAATATTAAGTTCATCAATACTGAGTATGACACAAAAAAAATAACTGGCTGAGAAACCTCCTATTATTGTAGGACCTACGCTATTTTCAATCTCAATTCTTTAGGAAAGGACCAACCAGAGAATTCTCATTGGTTTGATCTTCCCTCATAATATCTGCATAATATATATTTTTTAATAACTTTGTTGATTTTAGCAGTATTAATTCATAAGACGCCGATCGTAAAGATATGGGTGAATTTATATTGTATTGATATTATGAATATCAACTTATTATTAGCGAATGAGTGTGATGAGTGCAGATGAATGAGTGTAGTCATTGTTACTAACTAAAGTCGACTGTTCTTCAGAAAGAGCTATTTATTAATAGCCCAATAGCTAGGGTAACTAAGGGACCTACAGCTTTACGTGGAACCCGAACCACGTAGTGTGGGTCTGATTTTCAGCTAACTGATAGACCTGACACTCAGTTCTCTTATTATATATATATATATATATATATTAATGACCTCCACCAGCTGAAGGAGATAGATAGAAATGTACATTGTATCTGAGGCAAGAACGAGTAACCTGATTACATCAACCCTCCCTGCATTGTGAACACCCTCATAGCATATTCATGTAACGTGTTGCTACAAGGAAACAGAAGCAGCCTTTGTTATGTCTTTCCACCACTAATTTGTTATTACAGTATATTTCTCATCCTGAATTAATATCCTAGTTCAGTTTATTATGTTTTAAATGAGTAAAATATCGAAATTTCTTCAACGTTACAAACAATTCTTTTAAATAATTTGTGGAGTTATTAGAAGGCCTGGCAGTATATATATTTCTTAAGAGAAGCAGGATTTCCGACTGATATAGAAAATGTTATTGTTTTTCAATTGCTATTACAGAGTAGTTCCCCTTAAAAATACTAACTAACAGTTACCCCTTTAAAAAAACTAACTAACAGTAAGTTAAGAAATAAACACAACTTTTCAACAGGTATAAAAGACACCTAAAGGAAGTAACAACTGAAAATCGAAAATATATGTGTTTTACTTTGGAAATGTTTTATTTAAACTGTGAAAATGTACAAATGATTATTACATTTAAAAAACATATTGTATATTATACAATTTTATGTATTACGTGTTGTTAGAAATATGATAAAAATAGACGTAATCCATACAAAGTCATAATAACATTTGCCAATGGCTTTGGCCAGAGGATTCCTACGTTGCAAGATACTGTAATGGAGTCAATCACCATCGAGCGTGGCTGTTCCTTGGATGGGTGGCCGTCTAAGCGATCCCGTCCTTGCAAGAGCCCGCCTGCCGATCTTGATAGTTCAGAAGTGACCCTTTAAGCTGTTGGTCCCCGGGTTAAGTGTTATAGAGGGCTTATTAACTCTAACCTCGCCTCGTAAAATAAGACATCAGTTAACTTTTTAATTTTTTTAACATAATGCTCCAATCATGTCTCTGTCTATGAGAGGGTCTGAGGATGATGGACATGATTAACCAAAATTGTTGTACTATTTGTACTAATGTTGAACACATTTTTTGTGTAGTGCTAGCACTTATTGCACTTGTTTTGAACTTTCGAATTATGAATCACAAAAATATTTGTGATTATCTCCAAACAGGTGAAAAAGATTTATCACAAGTAACTATGAATTGGTTAGGTTGTATGCCAAAGATACAGGATGAAGGATAAATTAATGATAGATTAATTACCAAGAACTCACTAAACAAAATCATTTATAATTATTCGTGGAAAGAATAAAGGTTACTTTCACTGACATTATTTTTAACAAATAAATCTATTTCAATTAAACTTTAAATAAGAATAGCCTATAAAAAGGAACATAGTATGACATTTCAACGACATTGTTAATTTCTTAAAGTAAAACCAATGGTTAGAATACAAAATGAGCTTAATGATTGAAAAAAAATTTAACACACTATATTAATAAACAACACTCAATAGCATAAGCAATACCATATATTCATATAAGATATTTATACGAATAATAGGCAATGTAAATATCGTATTTTATTCATGTTATATTCACTTTAAACATTACAATATATCATCTCTATAGCTATGTAACATATCACCCGAGAGAGGTGCTAAATTGGGCCCTGCAGTAGGAGGGAGACAGGTGTGCCCTCAAGATAGAGTAGGGCAGATTATTGCACCCCCTCCTCCCCCACTTACTACCGCCACCATGTTGAACTCCGTAAATCTGTCTTTATTTTGTAGATAATCATATATGTATGCCAGTCTAGTTTGAGTATTTTAGCATTAAGTAGTGGATAGTTATAGAACTAACTTGATTAAGTTACAATTTAAGACATTTTTTTATTTATTATATCACTAATACATAACATAGTGTAAACGTATTCCTTTACATGTAGAATGTGTTCAAATTTCAGTAGATTTTAAAACACAACCTCCCTGCCCATTAAAAATTCTCTACCTTCATCCATGCTCACTAACTCCATCGCTGTTCACTACCTCTATCCTTACTCACTACCTTCATTCATGCTCACTAACTACATCGCTGTTCACTACCTCTATCCCTACTCACTACCTCCATCGTTGTCTCACTGCCTTCATCCATGCTCACTAACTCCATCACTGTTCACTACCTCTATCCCTACTCACTACCTCCATCATTGTCTCACTACCTCCATCGCTGCTCACTACCTCCATCGCTGTTCCCTACCTCTATCCCTACTCACTACCCCATCGTTGTCTCACTACCTCCATCACTGCTCACTACCTCCATGCTGCATCACTACCTCCATCGCTGTTCACTACCTCCATCCCTTCTCACAACTTATATCCCTGCTCACTACCTCTATCGCTGCATCACTACCTCCATTACTGACTCACTCACATCCTCCATCTCTGATCACTACCCTAATCCCTACCCACTACCTCCATCCCTGCTCACTACTTCCATCACTTCTCACAACTTCTATCCCTGCTCACTACCTCTATCACTGCATCACTACCTCCATTACTGCTCACTACCTCCATTACGGACACTCACATCCTCCATCTCTGATCACTACCCTAATCCCTACCCACTACCTCCATCCCTGCTCACACTTCCATCACTGACTCCTACCTCCTTTCCTGTTCACTGCCTCCATCGCTGTATACTGTACACTACCCCCATCTCCGCTCACTAACTCCAATGATTGAGGCAGTGATACATAGTGTTAAATTCAAATACATAGCATAGTATGAACGTATTCCTGTATTTGGAATGTGTTCAAATTTTAGTATAATTTAAAACACAAGAATACTTTTTGCTGCATAATTAAAAATATCATTGTACGTACATAATAATTTATAATTTATTTAACATGTTGCATGAACTGAGGCGTAACCTTAAGCACCATTTGTGAAAGCAAAGTTAGCTGGTTTAGCTTCGTTACGGCAGAGAAGAAAACCACAATGGTTACGCCAATAGTGAGCTGAATGTGTTTCGAGTTAGTGTGTGGAGTAGTTGTTTCTCTCGTTTGCCAGGCGCACGGCACGAGAGTCTCAGCCTCTTCCCGTTTCACTTCCAAACTCTTAAAGATCATCGTACTAATTATAAATGCAAATGTATAAAGATGTACGATAATCCGATGTACGATAATCCCATGTACGATAATCCAATGTACGATAGTCCAATGTATGTAATCCATTAACAGGCGTTCGCTTCGACCATAAGAAAGTGATCTCTGTTTCTTTTTCTCTGCGTAAAATTAAAAAAAATCGAATATACTTTTAAACAGTTCAATTCCCTGCATTATGAAATCAGCTACAATTCTCAGATGATCAACATCCTCCCAGATATTTCACCTATAGGCAACTGTAACATCTGCTATGTTTGTCAGTGCTTAGTATATCCAGACATTTTTTATCTCATTTACACCCGTTTTTGCAATAGTTACTCCCTCTTGTATTGTCTTGGTTGTTTCATTTCCTTTTTACCCTCAAAATACGTCTTTAAACCAGAATACTGTTTTGAATTATTGGTTCTACTGGTGCATGCTCGTATCTCTCTGATTTTTTTCGTGGTTCTTTTAAATTATTTATTTTTGTGTCAAAGCTTTTTTTTCCAGTAGACAATTCACGTTCTCTGTATATTTGATTTAAGTCAGTTTACACCTTGTCATCTGTCTGCATTTGCTAATTTAATTTTGTAAGAAACTATCACAGGTATTTTCATTTATATTTTACAGAATCGGATTTTTGTGTTTTATTCATATATAAACTCGTATTCTTAATAAAAGTCACTACATTATTGTTATTACTTTTCGTTACAAGTTTTTTTTTCATTTTTACTCTAATAAATTATTCTGTGGGATAATAAAGAACCGTAGACTGCGACCGACGGGGAATTGTGGAATGTAGGCCACAGCAAGGAGGGAATATGGAATATTCGCCAAATGTGGCTCATTGTAATAATAGTAGGATTTATTCTATCTGTTTCTTTTAAATTTTACGAGACAAAAGATTCATTCCTTTCTTAATTATTTACGCTAATGCTCAAATTCTATTTGTAATGTTTGCACTCTGCAGAATGTTTCGTGAATTTATTGGTTCTTCATAGTATCTAATGGTCATAATAAATAATAAATCTGCCAAAAATGTGTAGCTTGATATGAATTATACATAACACATTTTCTAGAATAGTCTTCAAAAGGCTGGGAAACACCAGGTTAGGAGTAAATATAATTATTTTTTAGGAAACTTATATTACTATTGTAGTATAATGAGTTAATTTTATTTTTCTTCATTGATATAAAAATTATTCATGACACTCAATTTGATAGATTCAAAGAATAAATAACAACAAAATGCATTACTTTTTCTTTACGTAGTATATTTATACTACGTAGTAGTATAGTAATAATCTCAAATGATTTCACAGAAAATAAGAGTTACATGTAAATAAAACACCATTCAACTAAACAAACAATAAACGATAACGCTAAAAAATAGTAAATATTAATACTGTGCAGAAATAATATTTGAAAATACAATATTAAACATCGCCTTCCTGCGGAATACCGTACATGACAAATTACATACACTAAGCACCATAACTCTTGTCCCGCATTTTAGGAAATTTTTACTGTTGTTGAGTTAAACACCAATGAAATTTCATTGTTTCTGGTTGACATTTAAAAGGCCTGTTTTCGTTTACTCGTTATATTAGACAACTGGACAGAAATACACATGTATAAAATTATTAGATTTGGTTACTTTAAATCAATTTTGAATTCCAAATTTCCTAAAATTAAAATGAAATGTATTTCAATTCAGATTATTTATGTGTAAGAAGGTGAATAAAGTTGTGTGTAGGAAGTGCTTAACTAAAACAAGTTTTAAATCTGAACCAATCTTATATTTTGTTCTTTTGTTACATTCCAGTTATTAAGACTTATTAATATTAATTATTATTTTTTTATTTTTTATTGATAATTTATTCATAAAGTTTCATACATGTAGTTTTTTTTGTTTATTCCTCTAGCCTTTGGATATTTGCATAAAAATCTAAAGTCTAACACATTTACTATACAATATAACATTTTCTAATTACATATTAATATTTTATTATTATTTTTGATCTAACATGATGACAGATGTTTTATTTATACAAACTGTATCTAGATATGTATTATATTCTTTTCGTATTCATACAAATTAACATTACTAATTAAATCGGGATAGGGAAGTATTTAAAAATAAATACTTAATTAGACCTAAATACATTTGGCAACCCTGAATAAGGTAACACTACCAAGAATAAACATCCTAATAGCAAATAAAAGTAAATAGAGTAAAAATAACAAGCGTAAAGAAATAACAATACCAACAACGAAAACGTAATATCAACAACAATAAATAATATATTATACATTACATAAAATATATGTTAATAAAAGTCGGAACAGCAAATTAAGGCATAGATAAGTATAAAATTTGGAAGTCTAGCGTGAAAAACAAGACTATATGAAAGGTCTATTTTGGACGGAACTGACTTTACACCATGAGTGGAGCAAAATAAAAAAAATCTTGTCTTGCCGGAATCGTTTTCTTATACCACAGTGTACTAGTGCGTGTTCATTTGCAACAGTTAGGTTAGCATTATGTTTATAAATAAAATACTTATGTCTGGTTCATTGTTTTTAAATTGTATTTATCTATTATGTGTAAAAATAAATGTAGGGTATTTATGCGCTCTCTAGACAGCTCACTAATTTTGAATTTTTATTGCCAGTTGGTAGAATCGGATCTATGTTTTATTAGAAAACACTTTTTATTCAGCGGAAATAAAGTTTTATTCGAAAAAAAATCTTTTTTTTATTTTATTTTTTATTAATCTCTGTAACTTTTTATGATTTTTTATAACTTTTTGTAATATGCAGTATTTTTTAGTGCTGAACACGAATTTGAAAACTATTTTGGTCTACGACAATTATTTATTGAGATATCACGGACAAACTACGTTCGCGGTAAATCACCTACGGTGTCCATAAGCACAATGTTAATAGGAGCTATGACTAGCTACCAAAAACAAATTTGCAAGTCAGGCCGTCACGGAGGCCAAGTACCCGAATTTAATGCAAATTATGTATTTTTTTGAGTATATAGACTATTAGGATAAGTTAGATTATGTTTGGTAAGGTGAGTAAAAAGGTATTTTTTGGGCGGAAAAATTAATTTTATTGAAAAAATTATATAATATTCAGCGTTAAAACCAAGTAAAATTTTAAAAAAATATATTTTATTCCAAACATTTTAAAAAGTTAGTTATTTCACTATCACATAAAGAACTAGTTTTTCGGTAAAAAAGAGTTTTCCACGGCTAAAATAAACCTCCTCAAGAATTATAAATTGCATTTTCAGAGGCGTTAAGAAAGTGCATAATTACCAAATGTAGTGTCTGATAATGGGTCAAATCAATTTTTCTGTATTTAGGACTTAATTGTGATTGTAATGTTTAACCTAAAAACCAGTAATGGTCTTGGTGAGTAAGTCTAATAATTGATATTATGTTTGTAAACTAATAAAATAATTTTTAAGATGTGTTTTAGCTGGTTGTGGTTATGTAAATGTTTTAGACTGAGAAGTAGTGATTTAATTAGCGATGGAATTGTATATTCAGGCATTATTATTCTATTTTTATTAAAACGTTATTAAGACGTTTTTCTCTAATTGTTTTTTTTAATTAACTCTTACTTTAAAATCGTATAGACAGGCACACTCCTAACTTTAAAGTTGTTAAAAATAAGGCAAGTGATGAATAGAAAAAAAATGCTACAGTGCAAAGTTTACAAACAGCTAAATTAATTTACATTGTATTATTGTACGGGCTTATTTACTGTGAATCACTATCTTTTTTTCTTCTGTTCTAATCTCCCAATAAATGTGTCAGTGAGAAATAATAATTAATTTTATTTTATTAACGATCTTTTACAAAAAAGACCTTATTGGTGTTTAAAACAGTTAAGTAGTAACATTTAGGGGTGATACTCTAAGACAATATTGGTCTTATTGTTCAGAGGTAACCAATGTAACGTGTAACGTTCCACGGCAAGGCCGTGTCACATATAATGGTGATAAAAGAACAGTTATACCTCATGAGATAGCTGAGCAGCCATATCTTGGTTTATGATGTAACGTTGAAGGCAGTTACAAACTATTTTTGCTAGCAGATGTTTAATCTCTTACTTTTTTGCTTTAATTAATAATGATTTTTTTAAATTGGTTTTAATTATCAAGTAAGGAGTAAATACAGACGTGCCAATGTACGTGTATGGATGAGCGGTTGGGTCAATGCCTATGTATGTGTATGGGTGGGCAGCTGGGTCAATGCCAATGTACATGTATAGGTGGATGGGTGGGTCAATGCCAATGTATGTGTATGGGTGGGTGGGTGGGTCAATTCCACTGTACATGTATGGGCGGGCGGGTGGGTCAATGCCAATGTACGTGTATGGGTGGGCGGGTGAGTTAATGCCTATGTACGTGTATGATGGGCGGGTGGGTCTATGCCAATGTATGTGTATATGTGGGTGGGTGGGTCTATGCCAATGTATGTGTATGGGTGGGCGGGTGGGTTAATGTCACTGTATATATGGGCGGGTGGGTGGGTCAATGCCAATGTACATGTATGGAAAGAATAACAGGGGTTTCTTTCCATTTAAAGATGTTTATAGACTCCAAACAGAATAAAAAACATGTAAACATCATAGAACAAAAAATAATTTCAATATAAAACAAAAATTTGCAAATATTTAGTGATCATTGTCGTTAAACCTCGTGTACCCTCCACAGACAAGAGAGATACACAAAGGAAGAGTCACGTTTCTATATCCCTTTTGTCTCAGGCTGATACAAGTGGAAAGGTTAAATTGAGAATCTACTATTTTTTTTTTATTTTTTTTCAAACACAATACTGTGCCGTTTGCACATTTGCCCTCGTCTCTGGGGTAGCCTCTCCTTTCTCTTTGTAGGTTTTCATTTTTATTTCCTTTTCTTGTTCCGTTTCGTTTTCCTTATCTTCTGACTCAAACGTATTCTTTTTTCTGATGCTGTTTGGAGTGGAGTTTCGTGATGTCCGGTCACTCTTCCTTTTCCCACCCTGCTTCAGTGTTTAAGCGTAGCTAATTGCAAAACGTCTTCGTCTCTGGGGTCCGGGATGGGATACGGATCGTCACCTGCATTGCCATCCACCTTGATTTCACCTGGGGACGCAGTGGAGGAACTACGGGTTGGGCCAAACTCCAACAACCCCATTCCTCGCTGCGATTATGACGTTGTTTTCCTGGCAGAAGACTTCGGCATGCAGGTGGCCTCCGTCATATTTTTCTGCACCCCTCTCGGTAAGTGTTTCCAGTGACATTGGAGGTAGTATGGGACCTTTACTTTTGTGCGACGGAGATGGGACTTTGAGAAAGGACTGAATATTTAAATTGTAATAAAAATATTTTTTTTTTATTTTTCATCTGTATTTTTCTATATCTTTATGGATGTTTTATAAGGAAATTCTCGGTGGATCATTTCTTTTACTTTACATTATGAGCCACCCTGTTTCGCCAGCACGATTCGGTGGAATTATTAACTTGAACCTTTTTGTGTTATTTTGTATTTTTTTCAAATTGGCTAACCTCCGTATTTTAGTTACCGAGCCCCCGTAATGTAAGGTGGCATAAATATAATTTTTTTTGTTTATAGTTTATTTATTTGTGTTATTTATATTATTAGTATTTATGTACTTTTTACTTTTTGTAGTTTTTATGACTGTTTATTACGATTCTGTAGTTTATAAGTTGAGTATTAATTGTCTTTTTTCTTCTTTCTTGTGGTTCTTATCTAGTTTTTTTATGGTTTGTAATAATATGCCAATAATTTTTAAAAATAAGCCTACAAAGTAAAGTTATATACGACTGAAAGTTTGCTATTATTAAAACTGTTTGTACACTT
>JAQJVL010003414.1:0-61594 GCA_035578905.1 Stictocephala bisonia
TATTACTGTGAGATTAATCTACAGTAAATTGGTTAACCCTTTACATCCCAACGTCCTGTTTCCCGGATGTTCGAAAACCGTTCCAAAAATCCCAGCATCCGGTTTTCCGTGCTTTCTAAAAATTTTCCAAAAATCCCAGCGTCCGGTTTTCCGGTCGTTCAGATATAAATCATTTAAACATATTTATATTAATCATATAGAACGGTTTGGAATATCATTTTCTATTATAAAAACACAGATTTTTTACGATAGAATGCTTTATTACAATATCACAACCTGTATTATTTTGTTGCCTTTGTTTTGCATTAACAGCTGTGTTGATTTTTGTCTGATGTGATCGTCAGCTGAGGTTAATTGTTGTTTCTTGACTGATGTGACTGTTTGTGTAGTATGGGAGGTAAAAATAAGTAAAATAAAACGTAGTAGGTTGCCAATAAGTGATAATGAAATCGCTAATTGCGTGTATGATGAGAGTGATGAATAAAACCACATAAATGGCTTAGTTATTCTGCGAAGGATAAAAACTTGAAATGCAGTGTTTTTTAAAAAGAGCCATAACTTTTATAATTTTAAACATAGCATTGTGAAATGTGAATTTATTTGAAGTGAACTAAATTGTGTTTTAAATAGTGTTATTAGCTCTGGTCAATAAACTTTTTAGTGCCATTAACACGTTGACTGCCAGCGTAGATAATTTATTGTGTCATTCTGAGGCCGCCGTAGTAAAACTAATATGTCTGCCTGACGTCATGAGGGCCACCGGTAGCCCACATCATATGTGGCGCTGTGCGCCATGTGGGCCACCGGGTCTTTTATAAATCAAACACAAATTTTAACGCTATTTTTATATTACACAATTATTAATGATATATTCTGAAAGCTCATAAAATGTGAAAGAAAACGGTCCTCTGGTTTTTAAATAAATCAACCCTAAATAAGTTTTTATATGTTTGAACTAGTTTTTACAACATTTAGACAGACTAGTTTCTGTCACAAAAAGAATCAATGTCACTTACTAAACACCTAACCTCAAAAGCTGACCAGTGTGTGGTAAGAAAATATAAACATCACAACAAAACAGCTGAAACATAATATCATATGGCATATGTAAACTTTCGCCCCCACGCCATGAGGGCCACCGGTGTACCTCATCAATAACTTCATAAAATGGCAGCAAAAGACCGGATGTTGGCTATTTCTGTACTCGGGGGGTCATTTCCAGTTGCATGGAACACAGAACTCGGAACAATGAATATTGAACTTTACCGTAGAAACAGCTGTGGCGCCTGGCTGAAATCTAGTGAGGGCCACCGGTGGCCCTCATGGCAGTCAATGTATTAAGAACGCAAAAAAAAAAAAAAAACAAAATTTAAAAAATACATATACCTACATAAAAAATGTTGTAAATGTTGTCATTTTTTATTTTATATAAAATAGATATCTTAAGGAAACTAATAAATCTCAAAATAGTAAAAAGAATATTTATAATTCTTTTTTAGTAAAGTTCGATAATGGTTAATACTTGTTTTCGATTTTTTGTAAAAACTTGAGTTGTCTACTGTTGAAATTAACCTCTTCAAGATATATACTCATATTTTCACCACTTTATCAACAAGAAATCATATTTCCAGGCTTCTATAATGTGAATAGGCCTTAATTACACTAAGTATTTTCCCAGAAAAGATAGATCTGATCCTACCCACTTAAATCTGCCAAGCGATTACAAACTCTGCATTAATTGCTCATTACTAGCTAGGCCTATAGCAAAAAACATTTAGATCGGAATTTACGCACTAGTAACAAAAATGCCAAGTTTTGATAGGGTTCTAGAAAATGCTTGTATAAGATTTAAAATAATCTGAATTGAAGAATAATAATTATTACAGACCTTGTGTAAGATAAGATGACACTATCCTAGATCGCTGACTAAAACTTAAATAACTGTCAGTCTGAAATGGCACTGAAAATAACAATATAAACTCGAATATGCTAAAAGAACACCAAACCTGAACACCGAAAAACTATAAGTTAACTACACTTGAAAAAAACAGAAGAATAAGAAATATTGAATGGGATTGGGAATGAAGAAGTCATTGAAGTCAAGACTAAATAGACCAATAGACAGACAATGACGATTGCAGGAATGCCAACACAGTGAGGACTGTTTACCCCAAGGTGCAGATAAAATTACCCAGTTTTTGTTCTCAACGTATTTATTAGCATCATTATATTACATCGACTGCAATGAATTGATAATTTCATTTGTTTTACTGAAATTACAATTTAATAGGCTTATGACTACTAAACACATATACATTTAGTACAATATCATGAAAATTTAGGAAAAGAGAAAGGCAAAATAGCACATTTTTCATTCAACAGCAAAAATTGCAAGTATCCTTTAGGTATAAGGGTCAAATTCCATTATATGCCCCCTAAATAGAAACTAAGTTATAGCTGTAATCACGTAACCTAACCTACCGTACACTAACCTAACCTAACCCAATTGTATTTGGGGAGCTTGTAACGGAGCATGATCGGGATGAGTTTACTTAATAAAATATTTACACTAAAATTGTCATAATATTTGTGTGTTTTTTTTTATAATTCTATACCTGAAACTAAATTATGAGTTCTCGTGTTAGAACATTATACTCATACATCTTACACCCGGTGTCTTCTCCGCAGTCCGTGGAGAGGGGAATCGTCAAATTTCTTCCTACTGAGGGGGTGTTATTTCTTCACGAAGTGAGCTCACCCAGGCTTTTTGTGAGTATGATGAGTATATATATGTTCATCTATGTAGTCTGCAACTGTGTAATATGGCCTTACATCTTACATACAAAGTCTTCCTAGCAATCCTGCAGATTGGGGAATCGTCATCTTCCTTTCCCAGCTGGGGGATTTCTGTTTGAGTGAGCTCAGCCCTATGTCATGTGATTGTATGTATGGTCCTGTATGTATTCATATATTGTGTAGTATGACTTAGCTATAAGGTATTGTTTTAGCGTTTTAATGAATTTATTATTGTTTAATATAGTCTGGTAGGAGGTTGTAGAACTTAGATCCGGCATATGTTAGTGTGTTGTTGAATTTCAAAAGTCTGTGTTGCGGTAAGTCGATATGTGCGTCCGTGTCTGTTGTAATATAAGTGTTGATTTTGTCTTTTGGTTACGTTTAAGTTTTTTTGCGTGAATTGCGGTTTCCAGGATGTAGTGACATACAACGGTTAGTATGTTGTTTTGAGCAAGTGTTGATTTACAGTCTTCCAACAGGTCCAACCTAAAAATTGTCCTTACTGTTCGTTTCTGGATAACAAACGTTTTGTTTATGTTTGTTGCAGATGTTCCACCCCATGCTGAGATGCCGTACCTAAGGTGTGAGACTAAAAGGGAGTGATATGCGATTAGTGCGGTGTCAGTATTTGTTAGGGTCTTTATTCTTCTTATAGTATAATGCGCTGATGATAATTTTTTTCAGAAGTAGTCTATATGATTTTTCCAGGTAAGATTTTGGTCTACATGGATTCCTAAGAACTTCACAGAGCTTTCCTTTGGTATATTTAAATTTTTCCATATTTCATTGGATCTTCCTCTGTTATTTTTGGTGTAAAGTACAAGTCTTGCTTTTGTTTGTACTTAGTTTTATGGCCTGGCAACTTGTGGCTTGATTGAGTATATTTTTTACTTTAACTGTGTTATCTATGTTTCGGCTTAAGGGGGTGATCAGTATACAATATGCTCATCAGCGAAGAGTATACATTTTTGTTCTTTTGTTAATGTGGTGCGCATGCGCCAATTGTTTAATATTTGTCCTTTATGTGTTCTCGTTAAATTACTTGAATAAATATGTTTTAAGCGCTTTCAGTTTAAATCGCGTGTGCCATTCATTAGAGGGAACATCCATTTATTTGGTAAACTATACGACTTTTTAAGTTATATTCTGACTAATCTTTAATCTTACTTTCATTATCCAACTAGTTTACATAACCTATAAATAGAAGAAGAGCAGAGCACATTTGGCCACGCTAAAATAAAGTCAAAGTTTCTGTTATTAGTACAGATTCAGATAGCTGACCTAGTTTCCGCAAGGTAGCAGCTGTTAATGGGAAGTCAACTGAGATAACAGAGCCCGACTACTCACGCCCATGCCCATCTCACTTCAAGGTCGCCTCCCTCACCCCGCCTCTAGACGGACTTCATTGACATTTATATCAGCGGACTGATTACGATCTACTATTTTACACTAAAATGCATTTTTGAATGATTGACGTCACAAATTAAGATGAAAATAACAAAAATTAAGACTTCAAAGGGTAGAGACGGAATCGAAATAAATTCGTACAGATTTAGGAAGGACAAAACACTAGCAAATGGTGACCTCAGCTGGAGATGTTTGGACCGGAAGTGTTCAGTGTCAATAAAAACAAATTCCGCTATAACTGTATTGAAAAATAAAATTACACCAGACCAGCATAACCATGAACCGCAAACCTCTACATCTAACTCTGCCTCGGAAACATCTTTGGCGTCTACTCCTACATCACACGCTTCATCATCAGCACTGTCACCTACAAGCCCCTTACCAGACAATTCTGACACATCGTTAAAGTTGCCTGAATTCCAAACACCAACATTAACTAACCTACTTTCCCATTACATGAAAATAACACCTGAACCTCCCAAATTTACCCAAATAGACGAAGAAAATAAATACTTAAGGCAGAGGGTGGCGGAACTAGTTTACACAAATGAGGCTTTAACAGTAGACATAAGGGGGGCGAGCGAGACTCACTTTTCTGGCCTCTGATTGGTCGAGAGCGGTCACGTGACTTGTCCAAGATGGCGGCGCAGTGGTACCAACCCCCCGTGGGAATTTTCCCTCCCAAATTTCCCTCCAGATTCCCAAATTTCCCTCAAATTCCCACATCATACTATATAAAATACGCTCTTAACCTAACTTTTTCCGTGTTATACTATATAAAATTCGCTGTTAACCTTGTTATACTATATAAAATACACTAACTTTTTTCGTGTTATACTATATAAAATTCACTGTTAACCTTGTTATACTATATAAAATTCAGTCTTAACCTAACTTTTTCCATGTTATACTATATAAAATTCACTGTTAACCTTGTTATACTATATAAAATACACTCCTAACCTTTCCCCCGTTATACTATATAAAATGTAAAAAGATGGCGGTCTTTACACTATATAAAATGCTTTTGGGTATTCCTCTGTGGCTACCTTCGTACGCTCTTAGCCTACGATATACGCGTCGTCTGCTGGTCTGGCGCGCATGCGTGGGAACTACCAACAGCTGTACGCTCCAGCCAGCACTCCTGCAGCGAAACATAAATATATATTATTCAAATCAGACAAAAAGTAATCAACCCCCCGTAGTCCAGCCAGCACTCCTACAGCGAAACATAAATATATATTATTCAAATCAGACAAAAAGCTATCAGCCCCCCGTGGTCCAGTGGTTAGCGTACCCGACCATGACGATTTGCAACTGTCCAGTTGTAGACATCTGGAGTATATACATTGTAGAATAGTGAGTCTGTATCAGTCATGCAAAGCTTAACGTTTTTCCCGTACTTTGTAATTGCTGGGTCGGATGCGGAACCACTCGGATACAAGGTTGTTTTTTACTAACAACATAACTAAATGACTTAAAACATACACAATTAAAAAATAACAAATGTCGATTTTACTCTGTACAAACGCGCACCTGGTGGCAAAGCTTGTAACTACTAACCTAGCGTGCGCACCATGTACTAACACAAAGTGCTTACATTTATCTTATCAGGAATGTGGTTTATGATAGCTTCCGTGAGCCCGCCCCACCCTTGCGATTAGGTGTCCGCTTCAATCCACACTTGACCATGGAACCATCAGCATCAATGATAATCAGCAGAGTACTCCGGAACAGGGAGGAGTTTCTAGGTTTCCACAGGGAACTCCGTTCATTCCCATTTCAAAACCGTACAGTACGTCTGTACTGTACGAAAATTATTAAACATGAAGATGGGACCGAGGAACATCACCTCCTTCCAAAATATTTCGTCTTTAGTCAACGTCGTCATAACACTTGGAGATGGTGGGAGGGCACCGAACTTCATGTCCAACTCATTGTAAGCCCTGGCGTAACACATGACGACGACTACTATAACATTTCAAACCTGTACACCTAAACTCCTCCTCCTCTGCTAAAAACGGCCCTTTTCAGGGCCCCATAAATATTGATACATAGTTTTAAGTGGAGTGACGTCATTTACGTCCACTACCTGCTCGCCCCACCCATGGTGTCACTCCTGCTTTTTCTAAATTTGACACTCTGTCACTTCATTTTATTTTTTAATTTTTTTAATTTTTAAGAGATGGCAACTAGTGTGATTTTTCGGAAGGGCATCACTTTCTGCAGCGGTGGAGGGGCTGCAGAATTAAAAAAACCTTTTTTCAATTGATTAGATGATCCAGTTTCCACACCACCCAAGAGGTATAGGGTCATTGCACTCTGTGCATTGGCGCGTTTTTTATTATAGTGAGTTTCCCCAGTAGGCCTAGTCTCACTAGCCGTGAGAACGGCTGTTTATTGTAACTTGCCCCATCCATCGCAAGTTACGGTGGTAGCCACTCCATAACAAAATTGCTACCTCCCGCTATTATTTTTGTATTTATTTTTTTATACTTTTTTTGGGTCCCTCTGTAAGTAAAGACATCACTTTACTTGGAGAAGCCTTTCAATGTGACGAACAAACTTACAAAGGGGTTTTGCAGTACCATGATTATGTAATACAAACATCTCACACCCTGGTTTTACGGGTTTTACGCCTACCATAGAGTGTTCCATTCAACTAAACTGTACGAGGGCCCATTGCATACTAGATGCATCTGCGACTCGAGGTCTTACAGGGTTTAGCCCAGCCCCAAGCTGCAGGACTGTCTCAGGACTTACGCGTTTTACGGCTGCCTTAGAGAACAGTCGGGCGGTTTTTTTATTGAATTTGGGCCGCCCTCACCTCGACAGTTCATGTCCTGGACTTACGGAGTTTAGGCCAGCCATAGGACGCACATTCACACAGAGATATCTGTATTACATACACGGTTATAATGTTTAATGTAAAACGCTCCACTTACGTTTTGATACAGTATAATATCTTCCCAGTCTACTTTGTCTGCAAAGTCATCAATAAATTTTTCTGACTAAGTCTGGTATTTACTTACTATTGTCCAACAATCAACATTAAAGTTAGGAGCCATTTCCCTCAGTATATCTTCGGGAAACTTTGTCCTTTTTAAAATCAAACCCCAGTTTACCCTGTGTTGGTAAATTCTCAACATATCTAGTGAAAAATCATAGTGGGCTGACAGTAGGTCCCATTTAACGTATCTGTCAAATTTCATAATAAAGCTGTCGGTCATAACACCGACTGGAGCCTTCGGCTCCTTTGAGAGCATAGTCCATGTGTCCTCCATGGTTGTTAGAGACATAATGTCCAAACTAAAGTTTCGACAGTCTTTTATACTCTTGCTGTGCTGCTCTAAAGGCGCACTTGAAGTTACAATTAGCGTGTATAGGTAATATGCAAGCGTTTGAACAAGTATTTGAACAATCTTTCGGTATTTCAATCACGTTAGGATGAAATTCTTTTAAAAAATTTACTTTTTCCAACCCTTGACTATAAATTTTAGTAAAAGGTTTACAAAGTGTTCGAATTAAATTTTCATCGTATTCTATACTACCCTCTTCCCACTTTATTCCGTGCAAGTGTCGTATCAACCATCTAGCTGACCTTTTTTGTTTTTCATCAAGTGCACACTTGCAGTAAGGTGACTTGAAAACGATTTGTGTTTGAAAATGTTCGCTTACTATTGCCAATTCTTTCACTATAAAACGGTTATTATTGTCAGTAAAGGCTTGAAATTCAACTACCGCAGCCATTGACTCTATTAATTTCACAAGTTAATCTGTTAAAAATGTGCGGAGATGGACTGTTGAATCCTCCACAGAGATATTGTTTTATAAGGTCTTCCTCGTAAAACAACTCTCTCAACTCCAACTGTATTAGCGGAAGGTTAGATAGAAACTGCGCCCACTCGCCCGAGTTAAGTGACAAAGTGCTACCCGGGAGGTTGGGAGTAAACTGAGCTTGCTCGCTCGGATTAAGTGTTAAAGTACTTCCCAGGAAAACATGCGGTGCCCCAAAGATCGATAAAACTTTAACAACTTCCATTTCGTTAATTTCCAAATAAATCTTTTTATTATCTTTGAGGGCTTTGGAAATGTTATTAAAATTCACACAAAACTGATTAAATACATCAAACGACCAGTAAACGTAGTCGTGTCTTCCCTTGAACATTACTCCGAGACCGTAGTCTCGGTTTTTAAAAATCCCAACGGTAACTGATTTGGAAAAGTTTTCATTTAGAAAGAAAACCCGTTTTAGAAATATACCGTTTAACATGTCGATGGGCTCCAAGAGCTTAGGCAGCGTGAGATACTCACCAGACGGCTCCATCCTCTCAACTGAATAAATTAATTTAGTTTGATTATTATATATTATCCCCCCTCCCCTTTTATTACATAACCGTTCTTACTGTACTTGTTAAAAGATTGTACATTAAATGTGCATCGTGAATTATTAAACAGTAAGCTGTAGTCTTGTCCGGTACATTATTTTTAAATTCAAATTCGATGCGTACATCGATAGGTCCAGACTTGATTGAATCATTCTGCTTGGAGCAGTCAATTACAAAGATTGGACATTTCGATTTAAAAGTATCCAAATCCATGATGGGTGAATTGGAAACACCGTAGTATGAAGACTGAAATTTGGCGTACATTTCATAGAATAAACTCCAATCACCTCGGATATTGTCGTAGGGATAGTAACTTGAATTGAGGTATAACTTGATATCCATTAAATCACAATGGTCAAAACCTGACATGTTCTTTTTTATGTTATTTTTCCTATCAGTTTGAAACGCTAGTATCACATAGCGGGGTTTCTCTATCTGCGATGACGTTTTTACAGTCCAATTATGTCTCTTTGTTTGTGGGAGCGTGGGATATTCGTGACACTCCCACGACCTAAAGGGAAGATGAATCGGTGTGTCTTTATCGACGAGTCTTAAAAGTTTTTCTTTGTAACTATCGGAAACAGTCAAGTGTGGCACACGCCAGTACAAGTCGGTTATTTCCAGAGTGTGTGATAGCGCATCCTCTGATAACATCACATCCGTGTTGTTGGCTGACCGCAGCAGAATCAATTCTTGTTTTATATTTACAATAATTTTCCTGTAATCTTCCATGAAACCAAAGAGTAATTTTAATGGAACGGCAAAAGTAAACTCAGTTGTATCTTTTGATGACTCTGGACCGAACCAACAAGCATTTTCCAATGCATTTGTTTCATTCTGTCTAAGTGACAGTAAACTTTTAATAGTTGATACAACACCCAAGTTTTTAGTACGGTCCACTGTTATACCAGAAATTTCGTATCTAATATCTTCAAACAAGTACGCCATAGCGTTATTAATCAGAGACACGTCTGCGACTACACCGCCAACCTTTTTGGCTGTAATTTTACCAGAAATATGCAGAGAACTTTCAAACGGAGCAGTAATAATGTCCTGTTGACTGACGGCGATACGTATTTCATCATTGTTTTTGTAAGTTGAAGAGGCGTACGGTTTGTGTGTGTGATACTCACAGCTTGTAATAACATCGCTGTATTCGACTTCTCCCTCAATTTCCAACATCTTTTACTTTTATTTTAAATCCTAAGGATCTTAAAAGCTTTCTATTGCTCGATGTTAACACCTGGAGTGTTTTAGGTCTAATGACCTGTTTTGGCACAGTTGTTTCCCTAAATACTAATCCCATTGCTTCGTCTTAAGTGTAAGCGTAACGAAATTGTTTCGTTTCTAAAGTTTATCAACTTCCCTTGTTGATCTCTCAACTCACAAGTAATGTAATTCAAAGCTTGCACACTCACAGGTAAATATATCACGTTATGAGGTGTTTCAATTATTTTGTAGCCAGGTGGAACTGACGGATAAAATTCGTGTATTATATGGCTTTCCTGACCGTTCTGATACGAGCCTCTTGTCACGTTACATGTAACTCGAACGACATTTACTGAGTTAATGTTAACTTCATTCTCAGACATGTGAGTTTTATTGGCTTCATATACAGTTTTATTAAAACCGAGCAAGGTAGCCAGGCTGTTTCCTGTTTCAAAGTGAATGGGCTCGCTACAATTAATTTCGACTTTCAAAGTACTATTGTTTGGTTTTAAACTGAATTTTACACCAGTTTTTATGTTATTGTTAATGTAATTCTCTAAATCGCTAATCTCGTAGGAGCCAGTTGGAATTTTCATTATAGTGTCCCCGTAGTGGAATGTGTCGTTCACATTTTCTTCTACATTCGGTATTGAGTTGTACGTTGTGAGATCGATCAAACCAATTTCCCAATCACCTGTCGATAAATCGATCGAAGGAAATATGTCACAACTTAGCGTTGAACTCTGTCCACTAAGGCAAAACATTATCAACGAGGAACTCTAAACACAAGTGCCCGCAAAGTACTGAGTCAAAATCCTGTTGTCTTTCATTGTTATACTTTATATTAACACTGGGACCCCAATACATAATCAATTCCATAGGAGGACGCAAGTTACCAAAACTGTCATAGTACAAAACCTCGTTACCTAGCTTTTTATAACAAACCCAATGTGTTCCTTCCCCCTGTATACTGTCCAAATTAATAATTGCGCTTTCGTTCAATCTAGGTTTATTCGGAAGTGTGTCCCTCATGTAAACACCTCGAAAGTGTGGAATGTTTAATTTTTTAGCGTAGGTAACAAGTTCGTGGTTTGATAGGGCATGTCCGGGAACGTAGACTAATTTGAAGTTTTTTTTTTCTTCTTACAAGTGCATTTCTTTTTGTTTTTAGGTGCATTCTTAACACCTCGACCTACCCAGGGTCTTAGATACAACCCCTCACCCTTCTTTCTCTTATGAGAACCACCCAACTTTGCTTTCGCCTTCATGGCTGTTGTAACTACCCAAGCTGCGGCTTTCTCACCCACAGACGAATCTGATGCCTTAAACCTTTGCCAAGCTCGTTCGGCCAAGTCTCTGTCAGCTTGCGCTCTCCGCGCTGTGTCTGAATACTGTGAGTAGGCTATGTCGTGGGCCTTGCAGGCTTCGTCCAGACCGTTTATTCCCTGATCACCACGAGCTAATCTCTTCTTTAACTTGGTGCCACCCCCACAGTACCTGTATCCTGGCAGGTGAAGTTCCACTGGCAGTAGATCAATACCCCTGTTTAAGGCTGTTCCAGCTAAACTTCCAATTCCTTCGAGTGCACTAGAAACAAGTCCTCTTCCACGACGTGACGATTTCTTCTTCATTATATGTGTCTCTTACGAAGGTTAGTTGAAGAATGAAGGGACTTAGCTATATTTCACTTTATATTACCCCTCACCTTGTTCACCGAAAATTTCAGTCCAGTTTATGTAGTTATCGGCAGTCAGTGTTTCTGTACTCCGCCCTTTAGCACCATGAATATGGGAAAAAAGTACCTGACCGAATTTTCTAAGTTGTTTTTCAGATTTAACGCTGTTTTCATAAATCCGCCCCTCCAGTGCACTAACCGTATCTTTAAGTGATGTCAGCACTGAACTTATAGTTGTTGTTTGTTGACCTAGTATTTCCAAAATATGCGATTTTGCTTCGGTTAACACTTTTAGGTTTACAGCCTCGTCCATTTCTTTCGCATCTCTAACAGATTTAATTCCCATATTATCAAAGTCCCAGTTGTCCTTGTGTTTCTTTGGACAGTTTGCCACTAGATATGACTTGGTTACAGCATCTTGATTATCATGTGGGTCAGCTACAGAAACTAAACGTCGCTTTTCAAAACTCCAATAACTACTAGTTTTAACAGGAACGACAGCATCTACGTAACGTTTGGTCGCCGCATGATTCGGACCTGTAGGGTCCTTTACCCTTGTTATAAGCCTATCTCCTACGTTGACTGTTTTTTGTTGGTACAGTACACATTGTTCACCTATAGTTTTTAAATTCACGGCATCTCCGAGCTCCTTTGGTGATGCTAAATTTTCTATTCTTTTGTTACGCGCAGAATAGCTGTTTTGTAAGTTTGGCATTGTGTTAGCCTCAAAGTATGTTCTCGTAACAACATCGTTGTCTGCCACGGGCACACCGACGTTAACCATTCGTTTATTTTCAATATCATAGTTTCCTTCAGGTGTTAGTTTAAAACCTTTGCCCTGTGGTCCTTTGCCACTTACATTGCCCTCTGAGGGCAAGACACGTCCAAACTTGTCCACAGACATAATCTAACTGATGAAAATATACGTATGAAAATACTTTTTATACACAAAATAAGTATCCATGTTTACTCTCAACCGACTAATGATTTGTAACGGCTATTACCAGCTCCTGATATAATTTTAGCTTCTTTTAATTCTTCGATTATGTTTTGAATTTCGTTCCTATGGTTAGCATTTCCGGCCTCTGTCGAAGCTATAATAAGTTTTAGTCTATCACATAATTCGTTTGGATTGTCCCAATAGGAAATGTCACGTGATCTAAAGTCTTTTAGCCCTTTACCGTACATTTGTTTGGGAAATAATACGGAAATTATGTTTCTATATTTTATGGACTTTGTCGGTCGGTTAATGAGATTATGAGGTAAATAACCTTTTCTATGCGCATTCGTTTTTATCATTACATCTTTATAAGTGTCCAAATCATCTTGTGTGTATACCTTTTCATCAGGTTGTCTTTTAAATAATAATTCGTAAAGGCCTTCGGTTCCTCTGTATTGTACATTGTTCAAGTGGATGTTTCCTTCGTTGTCAAATGTAAGCAGTTGATTACCCACCATTAATTTATCACCGTCTATATGTGGTCCGTATATGTTGTCCATTTTATTCTTAACACCGGCTTCGTCTTTTAAAAGTTTTAACATGTATTTTTGTGTTATGGGCGCGTTAAATGTCTCTAAAACGTACTGTGACGCCTCGTGAAACTTTGCGGGACTTTGTATCAATTGGCTAACTGAGGGTGGAGGGGGAGACGATGTTTCAAACACTTGTGTGTCTTGAATAAACGATGGTCCTTTAGGCGTTGACATATAGTCTGGCTTAAAATTATCCTGCTCGTCTACACTGAGGTCCATAGGCTCCTCCTTTGGTTCATTTTTTATATCTGCTTTGTTTCTAAGTTCAGTTAAAATTGGTTTGTACTGTTTTTCTAATGTTTGTTCGGTATACATGTTACCCAACTTGAAAGCACGATACTTGCGGCGGACAGCATCTTGCAGCTGTATAATTCTTCTCGTAAGAGTTTGATGTTTACTGTTTTGCGACATGTTACAAAGAGTTTGTTCTAGTTGTGGACCACACAGAGGCTTGTCACTAACTGTTGTTGAAACTTAAAGTAGGTCGTATTTATATTACGAGACTAGAAACTTGTCAAAGCTAACTCTGTATCTCCCTTTATCCAATTCACAGTCCTTACTAATACAGAAAAAACTGTACTTATCTTTCCAAGCTAAAGCGCACATTTCTCGAAACTTTTCAAAAGTCATGTCCGTATTTACATGATCATTGTAAACATGTTTGAGATTTGTTTCGTCCTGTTTGAATAAAATAATCAAGTTTGTATTATCTCTCACCAACTGTTTGGGTATCCTACTATAGGTTTGTCCTATATAAAAGGAATCAATGTTATTATGTCGACCCATGGTAAAGTAGTTGCGTATATTATCGTGTTTTTCACATGCAATGTCGTCAAAAATCATAATAGAATTGTTTTTAGCTTCTTTAGGTGGTATGACTTTAGTGTTTTCATCAAATACAAAGTATCCAATTTCCTCGGGTAAAACACTTTTTAAAAATTGATACTTGGGTTGATGTAGGGACTTTGAGAAAATGTAAACATTTTCGAACCTTAATCCGTTTGGATCGAACAACATGTTGAAAACAACGTTCGTTTTACCACAATTACTAGGTCCAGCCACTATGCACCTTATAGTGGATGGAAATAATGGTCCATGTTTAATGTCACTACTTGTGCGTATAGTGTACATGTCAAAGTTTTCGACAGGTAGCTTTGTGTCCTGTTCAATAACACGCATTGTTGAGTTATGAATGAAAGTGTAAGGGAAGTCTTTATTTATACCAAGTCTTTCTTGTTCACCCATGTATTGTGTTTACCGTCGTATCCTACCCATTTAACTAATACTTTGTTTCCTTTTTTTCTAAGTACTTTTTCAACCAGGTATACATCATCTGTTTTGGATTTTTGTAGCTCTTTTTCGTAGAAACTTCCTTTGATGACGTCACCAGTATGGTCTTTGAGGAGGTAGGTTGTAGGAATAGTAGTTTGGACTTTGTACACAGTAAATATCTCGTTAGTCCAGTTGGGTAGGTATCCTTTGTCAAAGACCTTTTTATACTTACTTATCCTCACCTTGTCGCCTACTTTAAAACGGACCTTTTTATCCACTTTCTTGTATTTTTGTCTATTTTTATTAATGTTTTTTCTGACTATGTTTTCATTTCTTTTGTTCACATGACTTGGAGCCATGCCAATAGTTTTGTGTTTTCTTGTGTTGTATTCTTCCAACAAAGAAGGTAGTATCTTGACCCATTGATACTTACCTTGCTCCGTGAACTTTCGCCACATTAATGCTTTGAGACTGCGGTTGAACCGCTCTACGATGGACGCCTTCTTATCACTGTAGCTCGAATAATGGTTTATACCATATGTTTTCATTAGCTTTGTGAATCCTACGTTGTAGAATTCTTTACCCGCATCTGTTTGTAAATGTTTCATTTTATTGGACTTTAATACGGGTGTTATGGCTTTAACGATTTCCTGTCCAGACTTGTCCTTGACTGGTATTGCGTAAGCGTATTTGGTAAAGCAGTTGATTACTGTGAGAATGTACTTGTAGCCCTTGTTAAACTTTGAGTATGGTATCATTTCGACCAAGTCAGCTTGGAACAAGTCTTGTATTCCCTTAACTTCTACAGGTCTAGTAGGGAATTTTTTTCTAACTGGAGCATGTAGCTCCCTTGCTATCTGCTCTCTTACACTCATAGTGGAAGAATGGAAGGGTTTAGGTAAAGTTTAACAATTTATTTGGATTTTTTTGGTGTATGGAGCCCCATCCTCGCTCCATACGGTGGCAGTCGACCATAAAAATAATAGAAATAAAGTTTACTGCCTCCCTGCCAATTGTAAAGCCTTACCTAACGAGCAACACACATTCGCTTTTGGATACGGGTTTTTACGCCCCAGAGCCACATTCGCTTTTGGATACGGGTTTTTACACCCCAGAGCCACATTCATACAGTTGTTCGAAAGGTACAGGCACTGTTAGTTGCAAAATTCAGCTAATTATTTCCACAAACATCTCTACCAGCAAATTGAATTAAAGGTAGGCCATTAACAAACCTACAGTTTGGAGAGTATTTTTTATGCTCATCAAATGGAACATCACCCTCTTCCCAACATCCAATATGTATACCACATGAGAAACAGCGAACTGCATCGCTATAATTTAAATAATAAAAGCCAGCTTTTACCATTACATGTGGGTTGAGGAATGGGACTGGCCAATTTAGAAAAGTGTCCAGCCTCACGTTTTCAAAGTGATACTGTGGTGGACCGTCTTTTTTAGAAAGGTAAATTTGTATCAAGTATTGTTGAATTGATTTTGGAAGGTTTAATTGTTTAATTTCGAAAAGGTTGTTAAAGGTTTTACAAAGTTCCACTGCAGCGAGAGAGGCAAGTGAACCGATTGACGCCATTAGTGCGAGTGATAAGAAAGGAAGGAGGTAAGGGAGTGGTGGACAGTCATGAGGTAATGGAAGCAGATGTGATAACAGATGACCTTTGAGGTCAGTGTTACATTAATCAGCACAACATGGACGCTCCACGTGCATATCAACCACATGTTAACCCTAGAGGTCAAGTTTAGTGATAACAACGATAAAGCCCAGTCATATTGCGTTTGTTATGGTGTATATTGCCACAGAGTAGCAATTCCCTGCGCATGCGTCACCCACTCACAGCTGATGCCACCAGGTCCGCTCCGATCGACGTTGCCGCTAGGGGCGCTGCGATCACGTCAGCCATATTGCATTTGTTATAGTGTATATATGATTAGAGTAACAACGCGCATGCGCGCCAGACCAGCAGACGACGTGTACGAAGGTAGCCGACGGTAATAATCGAAGTTTAAAAGTGTATTTATTATAGTGTAAAGACCGCCATCTTTTTACATTTTATATAGTATAACGGGGGAAAGGTTAGGAGTGTATTTTATATAGTATAACAAGGTTAACAGTGAATTTTATATAGTATAACATGGAAAAAGTTAGGTTAAGACTGAATTTTATAAAGTATAACAAGGTTAACAGTGAATTTTATATAGTATAAAACGAAAAAAGTTAGTGTATTTTATATAGTATAACATGGAAAAAGATGTCATATTGGACAAAAAAGTGCATTTTATATAGTATAACATGGAAAAAGATGCCATATTGGACAAAAAAAGTGCATTTTATATAGTATAACATGGAAAAAGATGCCATATTGGACAAAAAAAGTGCATTTTATATAGTATAACATGGAAAAAGATGCCATATTGGACAAAAAAAGTGCATTTTATATAGTATAACATGGAAAAAGATGCCATATTGGACAAAAAAGTGCATTTTATATAGTATAACATGGAAAAAGATGACATATTGGACAAAAAAGTGAATTTTATATAATATAACATGGAAAAAGACGCCATATTGGACAAAAAAGTGCATTTTATATAGTATAACAAGGTTAACAGTGAATTTCATATAGTATGATGTGGGAATTTGGAGGGAAATTTGGGAATTTGGAGGAAAATCGGGAAAATTGGGGAAAAAGTAAGGTAATTTCGGGAAAATCGGGAATTTGGGGGAAAATCGGGAATTTTGGGGAATTCCGGGAAAAGCGTGGGAAATTTTGGAATTTGGCGGGAAATTTGAGGTTAGGAAAAGTGAGGTTAGGAAATTTGGCGGGAAATGGGCGCCGCCATCTTGGAAAAGTCACGTGACCGCCGCCATCTTGGGTCCAAAGGTCAAAGTGAGTCTATTTCCTGTACTATTTCACTACTGAGTCTAAAACTGGGTCTAAAACCAACAGTTTTTATCTACTTTTAACGAACAGATTAATTACACTCGAAAAGCATAACATGGAATTAAAGGGCAACACCTCTGCTATAAGTTTAAATACATCTAGTATAATACAAATACAAGGACACACAAACATGAAAAAATCTACACCAGTATTACACACTCGAGTAGAAAAGCCGCTTTCAATCAGTATAGCAACACAGACTGAAACTCTACCTATAAGTAGTATGAAGGGTATAAACGTTGTGGAGACTGATATGGGAGAAGTTATCGATGAGCATAGAAGAGATTCTACTGTCGCATTCGCCCATACAATCTCTGGAGATTTTGAACGCCCAAGACGGATGACAGCCGGAGTTGCTGTCAGGGCCGCCCAGAGACTTTTGGTGGCCCCGGGGCAAAGTTTACCATGTGGCCCCTTCACTTCAAAATAAATTTAATTACTCTGATTGTCAAATATACTATATTGATATTTTACTTTTAGCACATTCTACGATATTCTTACCATCTCTTTCGTTAGATTACTATTGTAATTAAGATTCTTGTTCATGGACTTTTTCTCAGGGCTAGCTTCGAAGTTCCGGTAAGTTTTTCTCTAATTGTCATATACTTTTTAAACATTTCCTTAAGTATTACCGTTAAAATAACATCAATCTCTTATAACAAAACTGCTATTCTTTAATATTAAATAAATAATAACGAACCAAGCAATGCCACAGTCAGTTGCATAGTTGGGCACAGCAGCTCTTCGATTGCCAGTTGAGGAGCCATCCTCGCCAATGATATTAGCTGTGGGTAAGGGAGGGAGGGGCCAATAAATTTGTATAGGCCACTTGGCTTCGCTAGCTAAAGAGCAAGTGGCCGACTGTTCACGAAGTAAAATAATTTGGCGAGCGCGAACATCTAGTGCTTTAAAAACAGTCAACTGAGAGTTGAGGTTATGTTATTGTTTTCAAAACAGGTTGTAGACCACTGGGTACGTAGCTTATTGATGTTGGACATTAAAACATCTAGTTTATATTCGTGATTTTAGTTTGTCTTTGTGCTAAACTTTAAAACTTCAATTTTTATTTCACAGGCATAAAAGGCATTTTGTACCAACTCAATTTTCTTAGCATAAAACATAGTAAAATTTATGTCTGTCAAATTGGATACTATATCATTGATGTACATCACAGTGTACACGTCCGTACAGTGACAGTGGTATTGACACACCCATTCACGAACAGTGGTATTGACCCTCCCCCTCAACAATACTCGTACAGTGGTTCAATCTTAGTTAATTTCACTTATCACGCAACAAACAATAAATAAATACTGTATTAATGATTGTCAAAAATATAAATGGCTTACTCGTTCGTCAGTGACAGTAAAAAATTATGAAAACTATTTTGATTGGTCGTAGATTTTGTTATGTTAATGAGTGACAACATTAATCAATTATGCTTTTTGTTTGGGAACAACCTGTACGTGGGCATAATTGGTTTTTAATCAAGAGCTACTCTACTGAATATGTTGAGAATACATCCCTGTTCCTGTTACAGTTTCAGGGTAAATTAAACCAGACAATAAAAGAGTTACAACAAGTTAAATGTCACAAAATATATATTATTCAAAAGGAGTTGTACAAATCTGAACAATGATGAAGCTGTTTTATCTATTAACGGCGTACTTAGGAGCTCCTCTTTTCATTAAGACCTATGTCATAATATATTGGTAAAATGTCTTTACGAACATCCATGTCATAATAAATAGTAAATTTAAAATGTCAAAGGAAACATTACAGTAGAGAGAAAGTAAAAAAATTGCATGTACAGTAAACTCTGGTTAACCGGTTAAATATGATGGAAGATGAATCCGGATAGTACAGAACGTAACAAAATTATAATTTTTAGACAAGATTATGCCACGCAATTCCTCCGCGATAGCGTAGGACAAGTTGAATGTAATGCATCATACATACATATTGTTGCACATCCAGTAAGCGAACGGTGATGTTGTAGCATATTTACCAGATTTAAGTACCTAGAAATTTGCAGTAGGCCTATATTACAATACTATATTGAAACATTTATAGTCTATTTTTATTGATTTCAATAAAACGTTACCATAAATTACTGGGCCCAAACTTTAGCTTTTTGTCCTCTCAAAATCTTTAAATGGAATATGAATCATAGCAAATTAAATTAATTGATAATTATAGTAGTTTACTAGGAAATCCAAAAGAAAGCATTAAATTACGGAAATATCACTCTATAAAACACAACAATAACAAAATATTTCTTTACTGAACGACAGTAAACAAACAGACTAATGATTGACGATGTCCCTGATCTACCCTTCATGACAATTAATTGAACTCTTCCAGCCACGTCGTTACAACATTGTATATTTTGCCTGCGGGTTTTTTGGGTGCAAAACACAGTTACTACTGAAATACGACTACTATTTCTTAAATTTAGTGCATATATTGAAAAATTAGCTGATCAGTGCCGGGAAAGAGTGCAACGTTACCACGTTCGAAAGGATGCCGCCGCCTACTACCAGCTTTGAAACCAAGTTTGTAAGAACCTTTTCTCATAAAGACTTTTCGACCTTTTTAAAATGACAGATTTAAAATGTTTTTACTTTAATTTTGTTTGCTTATTTAATTGTGTTGTTCTTAGGCTTCCACTTTTTTTATTACAATTTATTAATTTGCATACTTTAGGCCGCAGGTTACTGATCACTCGTTTTCACATTATATAGATATATTATTTTGCTACGATGAGTCAAGGGACTTTCGAAACACTAAATCAAGATTATTTATATCCATAAACAGAATTTGTGAAAAAAATACAAAATAAGGATAAAAGCTTAATCAAAAAACCACTACAAATAGAGAGTTGAATTTAGGACAAGTATAAAAATTTTGTTTAAAGTAGTATATACAATACTTTTGAAATTAAAGTTAAAAATAAAACATACAGAAACGTTCTTGTCCACCTTGTATTAAACACGTCCAAAAACGGAGTTTTGAATAATACAAATGTAAAGTTAGTGGGTTTTTTGACATGTTTTATATAAATTGTGTACGAAAACAGAACATATCATTGAGGCGGCCCACTGTCCACACCACTCAAGTATATTTATATGTTCGCAAACTAGAATTTATATTTTGGTGTGTTCACAAGCTGCATGTCTTTACACTTGTTCGCAAACAAGACAACTGGCGAGGGGTACAGTTGCAGTCACACACCAACCAGAGCGTATGCTGTCACACCACTATGTCGACCGCTGACAAACTTCAAAGACCAGTGTACAACTTGCTCCATAAGGCTCCCGGGTTGCTATAAAACCATTGGTTTAGTTTAAACGTTTTAAAACTAAAACTGGAAGACTTATCTGGCCTAATATCACTTTTGATATTTTGATACAGGCATGAATCGTTTCTTATCTAGTAGATTATTAAGTATTTTCCTTTTTGTTGCATGAAATGTGGCCCCCCTGTGAACTAATTCTGTGTGGCCCCGGGGCAATTTGCCCCTTTTGCCCCCCCCCTCTGGGCGGCCCTGGTTGCTGTAGTATTTGGAAATCGGTTTGGCAAACCTCTGGGAAAAGATTGCTTGACTAGATCACTGACGTACCAGAAGACATCGGAGGGCGCAGGAGTGTACAGCCTTGTAACCAAGGCCGACTACTTTGGTAAACCTGAAGAAGACAAATACGACCTCGCATTTGACGATTTAATTAATGATTTTAAGAAAAAAAGCTTCAAAACACTTATATGCTCCCCAATGGGATGCGTCAGAGATAACATAAAGCTTGACCATTTCGCCACAAGAATTAACCAATTCCATAAAGCAACTGGCGCTACAGTCATTGTCGTCACAAAACACCAGCCCAACGCTAGAAGAAAACTTTGTCGCGGACTTACACACCCTGAGTTTGTTAAACAACTTAGAGCTAGCATCAAGAACAACGACCAGGGATGGAACGATTGGTATAAACTGTCGGATGAGGATATGAAGCTGCATCTAGACAAGATACCTGCTCCTAAAAACACTCTAGTATTGGACCCAGCAGTGAGCCATCTCATCAAGAAAAGTGAGAGTGAAGAAGTAGATGAGCTGCTCAAGGACCTCGCCATTGACAAGTATGAACACGTGCTGGCACCAGTGAACGACAGGAAGGACGACAGCAAGGAAGGCGGCTCACATTGGTCTCTACTGATGTACACTCGGAACACTGACACCTACCATCATCTAGACAGCCTAGAACCTCTCAACACACAACACGCAGAGCGACTAGCGGCGCGACTTAGCGGGGACTCCTCCGTCAACGTGGTGCAGATGCGGTGTCGCCGACAAGAACAAAGTGTTGAGTGTGGGGCGTACATGCTGCACTTTATTGAACTGATCTGTTATAGGATTAATAACAAGTTGCCAGTTCAAGATGATCGCTGTTACATCCGCAAATTCTCAGTGGACAACATTTACAACAATATTGAACAGCTTAAGAAATCAAACAAAAAGTCAATTCAAAACACAGATAGGTCGCACACAAATAAACGTAAAATAACGGTGATGTCTGACAGTCACGGTCACGATCTACGCCACTTACTTCAGACCGGATTGGGCAAAGATAGTGAAGTGTTAAGCATCTTCAAACCAAATGCGCCTATGGAGCATGTGGTAGGTGGCCTAGACCGCGAGATTTCAAGTCTCACAAACAGCGATCATCTTGTAATTCTCGGTGGTAGTAATAATATTGACAACAACACTGACTTTGACATAAAACCTAGGGTAAGGGAAATCGCAAATAAAACAAAAAATACCAACGTAGTATTATGTACAGTGCCACTAAGATACGACAAACCTCAGTTAAATAAATTTATCAGAAAAATCAATATAGACCTCATAATGGTAGCACTAGAATACGAACACATTAAAATTGTCTCACTTTCAAACCTGTCACCTAACCACTATACCAGTAAAGGGCTTCACTTAAACGCTAAAGGCAAAGAAAACTTATGTAAATTGGTTACTGACAAAATAAAAGATTGTAATTTAAACTAACAAGGTATGACAACGAAACACAATCTGCTGTAAATAAGAAAACATATGGATTAGTTTCAAGCAAAGAACTAAACACACATTGTCATGATACAAATTTGAAAATTATTCATATCAATATCCAATATCTTAGGGAAAAAATAGATGCCTTAAAAGTATTTCTAGATATTGAAAAACCTAATATAGTTATATTGAGTGAACATAGTTTAAAAAAAGAGGAATTGTATGTAATAAATTTTGAAGGTTATACAGTAATATGTGATTTCTCAAGATCTAATCATAAGAGTAGTGGTGGTATTGTGATTTTGGTCGAATCTAATATAAATGTAAATAATGTAAATATTGATAATGTATGTAAAGAAATGACGTTTGAAGCTGCAGGTATTGAGCTAGTCATCAGTAAGGAAGTTAAATTATTTTTATTTGGCATATACCGACCACCACATTACGTTAATATAAATATTTTCTTTGATATGTTCTATGAATTACTGTCAAAACATTTGGTTAAAAATAAATACTGCCTGGTCGTTGGAGATTTAAATATAAACTGGTTAAAAGAAAGTAACGAATTATGTAGACTTAAAGATTTGATGAATGAATTTAAATTTAAACAGTATGTAAACTCACCGACACGAGTAACAAGCCTTTCATCCACTCTAATAGACCATGTGCTATCCAATGTGGAAAGTGAAATGATGCAAGTAGAAGTTGTAGGCACAGGACTATCAGATCACTTCGGGCAAAAAATAAATATAACTTTTCAAAATCCTCCCGCGCACAGTAAATCACGCGAACACAAAATAGTCAAAACCTTTTACGACACTAGTTTGAAAAATTTAAGTACACTAAAATTTTTACTATCAAAAGAGAATTGGAATCTAATAAATACAACATACAATGCTGAGGAAAAACTTAAATTATTTTCAAAAACTCTAGATTATAATTTTTTGGTGGCCTGCCCATTGAAAGTTAAAAATAAAAATAATCCAAAAACTAAAAAACCTTGGATAACCAAAGGTATTATCACGTCTTCCAAAAGGTTAAAAGATCTCGACTTTGAAAGAAAAACTAATAAAACCGGGTCGTTTATAGAGTATTATAAACAATACAAAAAGATATATCGCAAAATAATAAAAGTTGCAAAGGCTATGCATCTAAGTAAACAACTAGCGACGGCTGACAATCTGGCAAGGGAGGCTTGGAGGGTAATAGATAAGGACAGGAACAAGAAACCTGCTCCGCTACCTGCCGATATGCCGAGTCCCGACTCCTTTAATCAATATTTTGTAAACATTGGAGAACAAAAGCACGCACTGATAACCGAACCAGAAATACGGGCCCATTCGGACTTCATTCACCCTAATACAATGTCGCTATATCCAACTGATTCTAGTGAGGTATACAGAATAATCATGAAACTTAAAAATTCAAACTCAACTGGCTATGACGGTCTTAGCCACAAAATTATTCGACACTGTGCCAGTTCCATTAGTGAACCATTAGCAAACATAATCAATGCATCGATGTCTCAGGGTTTGTTTCCGTCCGAACTGAAACAGACTCTGATTCGTCCTATATTCAAAAATGGAATTTCCAGCCTACCGGAGAATTGGAGACCAGTCGCAAATATTTCTACCGTTTCAAAGGTTTATGAACATGTATTTGCAAATAGATTGACAAAATTTTTGTTTAAATATAATTTACTATGTAAAGAACAATTTGGATTTGTAAAGAACAGAAATACTACAGATGCAATGGTAGACCTCGTCACGAGAGCTGTCACTGCACTGGATAATAAACAAAAGTCTGTTGGAGTGTTTTTAGATTTGCAAAAGGCTTTTGACTGCTTAGATCACAAACTACTTTTTAAACGGCTTTACGAGCTTGGAGTTCGAGGTCTTAGACTGGATTCAATCTTATTTATCATCTAGGACACAAATTGTTAAGATTGGTAATGCACAGTCAGAAAGCATGAACCTTAAATTTGGTATTCCTCAAGGTACAGTATTGGGACCTATTCTTTATATTCTTTATACTAATAGTCTTACGAAAACATTAACCGACATAAAAATCACAATGTACGCTGATGACGTTTCAATTATATTGCATAACAAATCGTGGAATAACTTGGAAGTTGACAGCTTTTTGCAATTAAATAACCTATATCAATATCTCAATAGCAACAATCTACATGTAAATCCAACTAAAACAAGCTGTGTAAACCTTTCACAAAACAATTGGACTGACTTTAGCCCTGTGATATTTATGAATGATATCGAATTACCTTTTGTTTCTGAAGTTAAGTACTTGGGACTGATATTTGATGATTCCTTTTCTTGGAAATCACATGTGAATTTTCTCTGCTCTAAAATATCCTCTCAACTATTTCTTTTGAAGAGGTTTTCCAACTATGATAATTTATTTATTATGAGATTGATATATACATCACTAATAGAATCGAGGCTGAGGTACGGTATCATATTATGGGGCTCAACGGCCCAGGTAAATTTTAAGAGAGTCTTTACTTTACAAAAAAGAGCTATACGTATAGTTGCAAAATTAACTGGAAGAGCATCATGTAGATATTATTTTAAAACTCTCAAAATATTAACATTGCCTTCACTCTACATTTATGAAATGTTGATCTATTATAAGTTTAAACTGACAACGTTCGTAACCGGTGCAACTGTTCATAATTATGAAACAAGGCACAGGAACCAGCATAGGCAATCATCACATAGACTGGAACTTTCGTCAACCCTTCCTCAGAATATAGGCCCAAAACTATACAATAAATTACCAGAACAAATACGTAATGTAGATAAAATAGCCACATTTAAAAATTCCTTACATAATTTTTTGATTGAAAAGGCTTGTTACTCCGTCAAAGAATTTCTCCAGATGTAAATAGAATAGAATTATTGCCAAAATATTCCAGATTCATATAGAATTATTTTCAAGGTATTTCAGTTTGATTCATACATAATTATAATAAAACTTAATTTAATTTTCATTACATGTTAAAATATATTTTGTTTGGAACTAATACAATTGTAATTGCTTACTTAATTTTTAGTTATAAGATTGACGTTTGTAATACAATGTAAATTGTCAATGTACAATAAAGAAATTTTGAATTTGAATTTGAATGTTTCTGGGAAAACGTTTACGTATGTAATAAAGAATAATGGTCCTAATATTGAGCCTTGTGGTTTTCCTAATGTTGTTTTTCTAAGAGATGATCGCATTTTGGTGATAAAATTGTTTTGTTGGTATTCTATTTCTACGTATTGTTGTCTATTGGTTAAGTAGTCGCTAATTCATGTTATGGCCCTGTCGTTCATTTTTAGTTTCTTGAGCTGCTTTATAAGTATTTCCCAATCCAGAGTGTCGAAGGCTTTTTGCAGATCAAGAAAAATCCCTGACCTGTCTTGTTTTTCTTCCCAAATTTGATTGATATTTTCACAGAGCTGCACCACTGCGATGTGCGTTCCCAATCCTTTGCGAAAGCCATGTTGGCTATCCGTGATGCGTTTATTTTCTTCAAGGTAGTTAGTAATTTGATTGTAGATAGTCCGTTCCAAGAGTTTCGATACGGTTGGAAGGGTTGAAATCGGCCGGTAATTTGTGTGGTTTTCTCTATCACCTTTTTTGAATTTCGGATGGATTTTTGCAATTTTCATATTTAGAGGGACTTTGCCTTGTATTATTGATTCGTTGATTATGTGCCTAATAGGACCTATGAGCTCATCCTTACAATGTTTTATAATTTTTCCAGATACTTCGTCAATTCCGGCAGAGTGTTTAGAGTTCAATTTAGTTAATTTTTTATTTAATTCTTCTTTTGAAATAGTGTGAAACAGTTTAATTCAATTTCTTGCGGTGCGTCTTGCTCATTTTGGCAAGTTAATTTTTGTGTATGTCCTTGGTGGTTTTCAGGGGTGAAGTATTTATTAAAGATGTTATTTATATGATATGGATTTGTTATAAGATTGTTGTTGTTTCGTAGTCTAATTGGGATATATCTATTATTTCCTGATATCCTCTCATCATTAATTATCCTCCAGATTTGTTTGCTTTTATTTTCGGCTTAAGCTATATTGTTAATTGTGTATTTTTGTCGTAGATTCTTAATTTCTTCGTCGTATGTTCTTTTGATGCTGGTGTATGAATTTTTATCTTCCAAATTACCTGTTTTTGTGTATTTGGAAGATATTGGCGAGCCGGTGGCCGAGTGGTCTAAGGCGTCAGGACTTTGAGCTTGGGTTAGAGATAGCGCTGGTTCGAATCCGGCCTAGACTGAAAGATTTTATCAGTAATATTCACCTTGTACTGTACTGGTTCACCTCTTACTCTGTCTGAATAAGTTCCTCGCACAGATCAGCACAGATCAGTGGTCTATGGGGAATGGTCAGAGTAAGGTTAAGGAGGAGATCGGCCTCTCATTTTTGTAAAAAAAAAAAAAAAAAAAAAAGTTTGAGCTTCTTGTAGGTTGTTCCATATTTCTATCGTGTTGTCATTCCAAAAGGTTTATTTTTTCCTTTGAAGATTTTTTCGAGAATTTTTCGGGCTAGATTCATCCATTTGGAGTTTAATTTTTTTAATGAAATTATTGTACCTTTCATCTCCCGTCACTGATTTGTACACATCTGACCAGTGGGTTTCTTTTAGGGATATTTGAAATTTATCAAGATTTTTTTGTTTAAAATTTCTAATGTTTTGGTATAGGTTTATTTGTAAATGTTATTTTATATCGTATATTGCATATAAGTAGATAGTGATCAGAGATGGGATTTTTGTGTTCGTGGTGTAGGTTTGTATAGCGTCCATCAATACTGTTGATAGTTGTATTTGTTTCTCTTGTTATTGGGATGTCCATGATGCCGTGTCCATGTTCCGATAATAGAGTTTAGTTATTTTACTGGTTTTCCATTTATTTTTAGAGTATCTATGTTTGTATATCCTAATAATCATTTTCTTCTTAGAGAAGTGTTGTTTGTGAAGGTTGTTTAATTTTTTCAAGAATTCATCTGTTTTAGTGGCAGGTGAATGGTATGTCCCTATAATTATTATGTTTTGATTTTCTTTTTGGCTCAAATTGACTCCACTGTTTCGAAAGAAAGTTCAACCTTTCCTGAATCAATAATTTCTATCTTCGTGTTTAGATTGTCTTTTGTATACATTGCTATTCCTCGCTACATATGTGAAGTCCTACAAAAGTCTGTAGTGAGGCAATATCCTTAGATATTTGTTGTTTCGAGGTTTTCCCTCCTAAGCCCATGTTCTGAAAGAATCAGTATGTTCGCACCGTGTGCACCATGTTTACTAATTTCTACTTGAAGTCTGTCTATTTTATTTTGTAATCCTCTTTGAGTATTTAAATAACAAATTGTCAAAGGTTTTTCGGTGTTGGATTAGTATTGTTTTAGCTTATCATAACAAAGTGTCTGTTTGGTGAAAGAATTGTACGGGCAGTAAATTAAAAAAGGTTGAATCTGTGTAAATTGGCGTATTTATGAATTTTTGTAAACTGTGTTTGAAGATCAATGTTTTTACTATTTCGAGTGTTATAAGAACAATAATTTTATCTAAGAACTGGTTCTGAGTTAAAAAATAGGATAATAGTTTCTATGATGTACAAGGAAATTACAGTTAGGATACGGCATTGAATAAAATAGGATTAGTAGTACTCCAACGGTTTTAGTCTAAAAAGAGTTCTGATAGTTTTTTTTCTGCATGGTAGGAATGCTCTAAATACTGTTTGCTGGTACTGCTCCCCATGCAGCAACACCATACCGCAGATGAGAGGCATATATGGAATGACAGGCCACTATGGCAGTTTTCTAATTGGTCATGGTCCGGATTCTTCGGATGACATAGAGGGCCGATGGCGGCTTCTTACTTAGGTAGTCTAAGTGTTGTTTCCAATTTAGATTTTCGTCAAACATAATTCCAAGGAACTTTGTTGTAGTATTGGTGGGCCTTGCCAATCCTCTTCATTTTTGCATCTATTATTTGGAGTAAAATTCAGGTGAACGGTTTTGGTTTTAAGAGAATTTAAGAGAACTGCAGATTGTAGTGGCATTGTCTAAGGCTAAGTTTACTAAAGGGCTATTGGTAATGTGGTGCTCTGTCGGGATCACTAGGATGATGTCATCTGCGAATAATATACATTTTAAGTTATTGTCCAGCGACTCTCAAGCCTACTATAGAGCCTTGCGGCATGCCTTTTGCATTTTTTTCTTAGTGATGACTGGATGTTAATTATTATGCTGTGTTTTTGATCTGTTATTTCGACATATTGAAGGCTGTTGGTGAGGTAATGTTGAATCAAATCTAGGGTATTGTTGGTGACGTTAAACTGGTTTAGTTTTTGAAGAAAATATCCCAATTCAGGTTATCAAAGGCCTTTTGGAGGTCAAGAAATAGGCCAGATACAGTTTTATTTCTTTCCCAAATATCGTTAATGTCTTTGCACAATTTAACTAATGCGGTATTAGTGCTGCGACCCCTTCTAAAACAATGTGGGCAAGTTGAGAGAACGTTGTTTGACTCTAGGTGAGTACCCAGTCATAACGTATAAAATTAGCAAGAATCGTGCTGAAACTGGTCGTGGTAGCTTGCAACTATAATTCACAACGTGAATTTATCTTCAAACTGTGTTTGGATTACATAAAACACGGTGACTGGCCACGGCAGAGTAGCAAGATAAACAACCTGTATCCATACATCAGCCAGAGTTATAAAATTATATTTAATTAAAAATAGATGTGATATGGTTTAAAGGTACACCAATAACCACTGTACGTGTATGGGTGGGTGGGTGGGTCAATACCACTGTACGTGTATGGGTGGGTAGGTGGGTCAATACCACTGTACGTGTATAGGTGGGTGGGAGGGTCAATAGCACGGTACGTGTAAGGGCTATACAATACATAGCTATTCTATATTGATGTTGGACGTAGTCAATGCACTGGATGAGAAAATTTACCAACAATATCGTGAAAAAGAAAACTGTGTTTGTATATTTGTCAATGCTAGTAAAAATTACAGCATTATCTAAAAAACCAACAGAACATAGAATCGGAATAATTTATTTTTTATAAATACATAAGCGTATTAGTATTAACAATTGTCAATATCAATTCTTAGTTAACGCTGCCGTCAAGTAATGCCGTTTTGGTCAAGGAAATCTATCACATATCAATATAGTGAGATTCTGGGTCTCAAGAAAAACGTGGGCTAGACTAACTCCTACATATACAATTCGTATAGAGACGAAAATGCCCGAAGAAATAGCATAAACTCAAATTGTATGAATTGTGAGCTATCAGAGGATTATACGGGAAGAATTCAGGGAAGTTCATTAAAGGCCCATGCACTCAAAATTACATTGTTGAGGGGGGGGGGGGTTACCCGATATTAGGTTACTGAAAATGGTTTATCTCTGTTCTGGTGACTCATCCATGACATATTTAGACTAACAGGCAGATGATGGAAACATCAGAGTGCCGTTTGCATCAATTGATCTACCAAGTGACCGATTGATCTCTAAAGGCCTGGTCGATTTTTGATACAGGGGGAGTTTTTACAGCCAGTTTTTAGACACGAAGGGGAGGAAACATTCAAAACATGTTATACATCTAAAGTGCAAAAACAGATGTTCCATTATGCTGGAAAAACTAAATTAATTACTCTTCTTGTTTAAGATATGTAAGACAGAAAACCGAAAGAGAAACGTTTATGGGTCGTTCTGAGAAAAACTGGATGCTAATATTTGTACCAAAGCCGAAAATATAGGTTAAATACATTGTTTTTGTTATTCAATAGGACAGTGTTGTGTAGATTCTTGCCATAAATCATTTCCAGTCCAAGTCTTAAAATTTGGTTTGTTGGTGAAATTATAGGAGTTGAGAAAGATTGCTTTCAGCCTCTACAAACTGTGCAAACTGGATGAAATAATAATGAGTGCTCACTCATTTTTCTAATAAAATATAAACAAACATGTAACATTAATTATTTAAAATCTAATTTGCTAATTTGCAGTGAAATTACGTAATTAAAAATAACTGATGAACAAGACCAGTAATGTGAAGGACTGTTTTTGAAATTTGGGAATAATCGGGATATGTTTCTTGGATATGTACAGTAGAATCACTTTAGCAAAAATCGCCTCGCGCAGGTTGCGTGGCGGCGGTAGTGTCTGGGGTGGGGAGTGAGGAGCAGAGCCACGCGCTACTAGCCTGGCTGCGTATTTTCGGCTGGTCAATGGTGGTGCAGTGACACGGAGCAATAAAACAATAGGTGTGGCCAGCCGTCGAGGAGCGGTGAAAGTCCACATTCCAATCCCTTCCGCTGCAAATTAGCCCTTCAACGAAATGAACAACACATTGGACTACCCCAACATAATCGCATATGGTATATATTTAATGATAATGGTACAGTTTGGTGAATTATTTTGTTGAAAAAAATCTGTCCATCAAAACCAACAGAAAGATTGTATTATCTACTAATTTTTAATTTTCTGTTATGTTTATTATTACGGTTTAATCTGAGTAAATGATTTCATTGTTATGTTTGCAGTTAAGATTAAACTAACTTAATTTTACTGATATAATGAGTGACAAACCTAAACATATTAATAATAACTTGCATTAATAATTTACTCTAATAATTAACATTGTGTCACTAAAGAAAATTTGGAATTTAAACGATATTAACTCACATGTTAATATTTCGTTCCTGGTCTAAAACTGGTCGAAAGACAGTTCCCTCTCGGTTCCCATGTCTTCAACTCCGCACATGGCTCCATCTCCATCACTGAAGCTAACGTCATTGGTGCCACCTCCATCTTCGCCATTACCACTGGCACATAAACTATCACAGTCACTGTCACTGTCTTCATCTAAGTTTATGACAAAACGTTCTGTCACATTGTCCAGCATCCCTTCGGCTGCAATGTACTCGTCCTCTACCTTTTCTACATGTGAACATCGGGATTTCCATTCTTCTTGAGTTATGGAGTTGAACTTTTCCAAAGCAAGTTGTGTTACAGAATCTATTGTAAATTTGATATTTGTCTTTTTAATGTGTGACTTGACTGTGGCCCATATCATTTCAATCGGGTTCAAGTCAGGGTGATAAGGAGGAAGTACTGTATGGCCGGCTGCTGCTTAGATGTGATCTGTCTTGTAGGTTACGAATTTTGGTTTGTGTTGTTTTATGAGGTCGTACAATTCGGGTTTTAGTAGATTCGAAGAATGATGAATACCTCGCTCAGACAACCATCTCATCATATCACCTTTCAACGAGGGCGAAGTCGGTTCTGGGTTTATTTGTTCCCGGTGGTAGGGAGCATTATCAATCACAACCACGATATTTGTTGGTAAATTTGGTATTAATTTTTCTTCTAACCATTTAGTATAATTATTTTTATTCATATCGTCATGGTAATCACCTTTCTTCATTCCAGACTTAAACCTTAAGAGAGCACCCGGAATAAAGCCCATTTCCCCGCCAGCATGAATCACAATTACTCTCTGTCCCTTGCCCACTGGTTTTTTTTAATCCGTCCGATTCACTTTCAGTCCATGATTTTTCGGAAGAGGAAGAACTATGAAAGTAGGTATGTCTCATCATTGTAAACGATCGGACGATTTTCTTCACGGTACTCTTTTATCTTACGCAAGTATTTTAATCTAGCTAATCTAATGTCGGATTTTTTAATCAACAATTTTCTGTTAGTTTCCGTTTTTTTCCATCTAAATCCGAGATTGCGAACTACTTTCCTCAGACTTGTTATTCCACCCGAAAAGTTAATTCTTTTTTCAATAACCCGAAGGATTCCTTTCAAAGTGGGCCTCTCTCCCTCTAATATATGAAAATTGTTAATTGTCCGTCGCACAACACACAAATCAAAATTGTCCAAACCCGTTATTGGACTTTTATAAGGTCTGTTTTTCCTTGGCGTTACGAACTTCTTTTCTTGTCCGGATGACTAGGCAGCTTCCTTCACGATTTTATATGCAGAACTATGGGATATTCCACATGCTTCTGCCACTTCTGAGAGAAACTTCTTCTCCGATAAATCTTCATTTTTCTTCTTTAAATAACTATATACATTGTAAATAATACTTCGCGTATGACTATGAATTACAGATCTTTTTTTATTTGATTTAATAGTAGGCCCTACTACCCGGCTGCACATTCATTATGCTCCAGAAACTATATACACTATGCACTAAACGATTACGACACTAAACACTCATTTACAAAACTAAAAAATTAAAACTAAAATAAATTTCGTGACACTAAACGTTAAAGCTTATGTTTTTAGAACGCGCGTAGTACTCTGTCAGCTAGCGAACTTTACGAGAAACTGCAGGGGATGACTGAGCTGTTACGTGCCAGCGCATGCGCATTGGCGACGTCGTCCACTGCGCACACATCGGAACGATTTTTCACAAGATGATTTACCTTGTACCAAGAAAACCCAAATTCACATTTTTGAGGTGATGTATTTATAACTATAAACATAATTTTAATGACATGACTACGTGAGAAACGTTTAATAGCTGATAAAGATACTGAAATCGAAAAATTATTTTTTTTTTATCATTCAACCTCAATCATCTTCAGATAGAGTTTAGTTATGCTTATATATAATTTTTAATTCACACTCCGATTATGCCCACATCCTGCAATTAGATCTCTTGATTTTCGAATTTGGTCTGAAAGTAGCCTGTTAAATATTTTAGGTCATAATTGTTTTTTAGGTGATATTCCCTCCACCGTACATCAAATCTATACATAAGAGAGTGCTCTCTGTATCATGGGTGCCCATCCCCCCCCCCAACGGTGATGGTGCGTTCCCTTCAAAAATATACAATCATCCTCGAATTTTGAATAGGACGTAAACCTTATTAGATGTATACATTTTCAACAAATAAAAATGATATTTATATAGTTATAGGTTGTAGTAGATAATTTTCTCTGTGTGTTTATTCAGTTTACTTTTTTGGAAATAATTTTCTTTATTAAGCTATATTATTATACTTATTACAATTTGTTTCAATTTAATATATGCTATGAATATTTACTACAGCAAATTAGACTATCATTTGTTGTAAGAAAGACACTCCTCAAAATAATGGCTTGATATAATTAAAGAATAGCTTGATACTATTTCCTTATAATAGTTTCGGGAAAATGTTGTTTCTTTATGCTATATTTAATAACATTATGTGAATAAAATGTCAATGTTAGCTTTACCATTGATTTTACTATACAGAGAATATATAGTAAAATATATACTAAACAGATTTTACATAGTAAAATCAATGGTTTTACCACAGCATAAAGTAATAAATATAGGATACAGTAGGGAAGCTCAGCCGTTTTACTCGCCAACCAAGCGATGCTAGCGATCCTAGCGGTGGTAAAGCAAACAGCTGGTAAGCAAATAAACTTTTTGATTTTAATATTTACACTCAATTAATTGTATTTAAACATAAGTAAACTGCCATGCTATCTAGCGGAGAGATGCCGTAGCTCTGCATTACGACACAGAATATAGGGTCTATATTCTGTGATTACGACTACTAGGATCACTAACCTCAGCCAATTGGTATTTCTCTCAAGAGTGAGTTTCGCGACTGTGTATATTAATTAGACCGTGGTAGTACTAGCTATTTTACTCTAAACTAGCTGTTTGGTAGTGTTTCTCTACGTTACCAAAATGTTTCTTCGTAATTAAATGTTACATTTCTTTATATTCGAATCTGAACTGTCCAAAACCTCATTTAAAAAATTCCCGTTTCAACTGATATTAAGAGTATAATCAAATAAAAACGATCAAAATAAAAGACTGTCAATAAGAATAAGATGATAGTAATTTTTAAGACAGAAGTTTTTTGAAAACAGTACTCTCATTTTTCCATAACAATGCGACGGTTATCAAGATATAGACGGACATGATAAATAAATGAATAAATAAATAAATAAATGAATTTATTCCATCATAATCAGTACAAAGTTATAATAATAAAACAACCCGGAATTGACTGACCACTTTTACGAGTAGTGTGGTCAGTATAGGCAACAAAATACAACAGGTTTCTTGTAGATTATAGTAGCATGTTGTTATCAGCCGGGCTGCTCTACGTGGCGTCTACACCTAACACTGATAAGGCACATAACAGGACCTTGCATCTTGCATGCAAGATCGTACCTTCACTGCAATTCACAACTGATCACTTCACTACAATACTAATAAACACTAATAAACACAAACAATTCACTTCAGCCTAGTATAAAAATATTTACAATTTCTTATTTCAATTATTACAATATTTTACCAAAAATAAAACCAAAATACATAACATTTCGAGATACGGCTTGTTTCGGATTCTCTACTGATAGAGAACGATATTTGAATATATGCAAGAGATTAACAGCAGAATATATGAGCATTAGCACTATTTTAAGCAGTGACAAGATTCTTATCGTAATTATTAGAATGTACTAACTAACGAATAAAATGTCTAGCTTCTTCGTGTCTGAACTAATATCTCATTTGATGATCTATATTCTGTGAAAGTACATACTGGATCGATGCTTTTGCTTTTTATTTTTTCGTTGTCAATTGGCATTAATATACCTAGTAATATACTAAATTGTAACAAATTGCAGTGTAAAGCTTCAAAAATATCCGCTACTTTCCACCATTACAAATACAAATACAAATACAAATATCTTTATTGCCATCAAACAAAGTAACTTGCATTAGCAATCGTCTTTACAAGAATCTATTTAAAAGCTATAAACACATTTCTTATCAAAATAATCCTTAACACTATAAAAGCTATTTTTAAGGAGGAAACTTTTCACATTTCTTTTAAAGGTAACAAAATTACATTCTTGTTTTAGATTGATTGGAAGGTTATTGAAAATTTTTATACAGTTATAAAATGTGTGGTTTTTGAAAAAGTGTGATCTGTGTGGTGGTATGTTATAGTTGTATTTGATTATCAATATGAAGTTTAAAATTTTACAGTATACTGGGAAAATTATAATAAATTAATAAGGTCTTTATTTAGGCCTTTATAACACCAATACATACAAGTATTTTGACACAATATAACAAATGAATTGTTCATTATATGACAGTTCTGTGCAAATTAATCAAAACTGAGACTGAAAAAAATACCAATTTATAACTCAGTTTAGGGATCTTAATACGGTATTTACATCCACATGGAATAAAAAATAAAACCTAAAGAGTTCATCAAGCTCAGAAAAACGTTGTGTGGCAAACTATTTAGTAAAGCTATGTTGTCCTCGAAGCGATTTGTAGCACGCGACACAAAGCGTAGTACGCTGACTTGAGGTGTTGTCCTAGCAGCGACATTCGCTCTCAGTTTGGTCCGAACTTCTCATAATGTAGGACTATATTCCGATAAAAAGTGTACTGCTGCGTTACTGCTTGCTTAAGAGGCAAATTTATATTTCAGAATTGACTGTTTAATTAGTGATGTGATTCATACTTTAAAGTCATGCAGCCAAATGTACAGGGACTGAGAGAAGAAGAGCGGGCTTAGTATTCTCGTAAAAAGACACTTACTGAAAGCTGATGTGAAATTTAAAGAGTATTTCCGAATAATAATATCCGAATAGTAATTCCGTAATAAGAGAGCAGTTTTCGAATATCGCTGACCTAATACGTTAATAAGGATACGTTGCTGGCAACATATCGAGTGAAATAAACGTTAGGTGCAGAAATGAAACTTGCAGTCACATTAAGGCAAAATTATTTTTTTATATTGAAGTAAATTAATTAATCAATTTTGTTGACATCATATTGACCACTAATGGCTTTAGGTGGCCTTGTCTCCTTCAGGTAGTTGTAGTCAGTGGTTCTGCATGAATATCTGTTATTATTAATATCATAAAGTAATAATGGAAAATAGCAACCAAGTACTAGCAAATTATATATATACTAGCAAAATATATACTGTCACAAAACCAACAAGTTTTACTACAACTAATATAGTTTTCTTGAACTGTACATGTAAAAAAACGGCGTAGTACGTCCACTACTGCTCCGGATTCCAGAAGCAGTCTGGCAAATGCGCCCAGCGCATGTCATCGTCGCATCACGCCACGTCATTCTGAGGACACTACCATTTACCTAAATATACCTAAATATAACTAGTGTGCTCGGCGTAATACACTTTATATTGCGTGATAAAAATAGCTCGAGGACAACATAGCTTAAGCATATTTCCCTATGTATAAATACAAAACTAAAAAGACAAGCGACATCATAGTCAACGTATGCCTTTAGTTAACTAGCTAATTAACATCTCCAGATTGTAGACATACTTTATTCCACAAATTTTAATTATTTACTGCCTTAATCCAAATCGAACGAAAGAGGAGCACAGCACACATACGCACACTATTGTTCTGATTATTGATAATGAAAAGAGCAAACAAAATTATAAATCACGTGAGGGTTTGGTCCAGGGGATTCTAATTTTGCAAGACGATAGAGGGAGGACGAGTCACTGCAGGCAGGCCTGCATTCTTGTGGCATTCCTTCGGCCAATTCAAAAGAACAGACCAAGTGCCGGTATTATAATATTTTATACTGTAAATTTATTTACCATATGTTCAAATGCTAATATTGATTTTGGTTGTCATGTAAAACAATCTTTCAGTTATGTCTATTTTGGCGTAGTGTGTGTGATTTTAAATGCAATAAAACCTTCCTTAACCTTGACCCTTAACCCCTTAATCCAAAGGCCGATGATATCGGCTTTGAAGTTAGTATCCAAAACCGCCAGAGGCCGACTACATCGGTTCACCACATCGTAGCCAGAACCGCCGAGAGCCGATCTCAGCGCCACGCACTGTCGGACCACAACCGCTGCGAGCCGATCTAATCGGCTTTTAGTAATGTTACCACAGTTTCGTTATTTATAGGAATAAATGGTATATCTCGTAGAAGGGGAATGACCCCTCTTTAAGACAATAGCCTCAACAATGTTTATTTAATTTAGTAAATTAACAAACATTAACAAACATTATTGACATTGATGTAGATGTCTGTGGATTATCAGCTGGTTTTGCAAAATATAAACACACAGTCAATATGTTCTGTATAGTGTAAATAAAATTGTGTTTCTGAATTAACTTTTTATTTAACTTTAAAACTTGGACTATTTCAGTTGATGTTTTTATATTTTTGTTATCTTTTCTACAATTGGGAATTGTTGTATTGTTAGTATAACAATTTACATATATTTTGATGTAAGTAATTTTTTGAGATGTTTTTATTAATTTGTTTAAACTAGCTTTTTTATTATATTTCAAACACTTCTAGAATAATACACTACAATATGATGAAACATAATGCAAGTAGGCCACATACTTATAGCATTATATAGATTTTTGCGTAATATACAAATTGCTTAAAAATTTAAAAAATCTATGTTATTTACGAGTATTTCTAGATCAAATTCACAAGAAACCTTCTTCATTAATTGTTTTGCAATAAAAAGCGAGAGTTTATTTTTTAAGTATTAATAATGTTATTGAATTATAAAATAAAAAAATTATAAAATTTCAACTTATGTTTGTTAGTTATTTTTTATTTTCGATTCTTAATAAAATCAAAACATAAAACTGTCTTCATCTGTCTGTAGTAAATATCTTTACATAAATAATGACACCAAAACATTATTTTATCTTAAAAATTAGTGAAACTACAAATATTTATTTGTACATATGCAAAATCGGCTGAAAATGGCGTGGCGGTTTTGGGTAATGCACTGCCGAGTCACCTCGGTGCCTGGCGGTGGCGCTAGTGCAACTGGGCCCGGCGGTTCTTGGACAAAACGTAAGTAATTCCTTGGCAGTCAAAGGGTTAAGGTGTAAACCTTAATTTCAGCAGAGTTTATCTGCAGTAATAGGTGTATGTCTACATCCGTTGCCTGTGGCAGAATTGTGATGAAAGCTTAACAACATTTGAAAGATACATTTCAAGATACAATGGGTTATATATGTTTATTTTAACATGATTAATAAGGTCTTGAAAAGATTCTTAAATCTGCTAATATTGAACTTCATAAATATAGCCTGCAACTCTTACCCCCGAGTTTAGGATTCCCTGAAAAACGTTTTGCTGATGGCGTAGTTTGCGCTATGGATCACCCCATGTGCGACAATGCTCTCCATGATGTCCAGACTCCAGAAATATATTCAAATAGATGTGCCCCATCTGACAATCACTTTTCATCCTTTGATTAGAAGCCACCAGTAAACCACCAACAATTTCAATATCCAACCTTGGTGATAAATTATAACTGTGTTACTATAACTTTAAAAGGAAAACCTACATCTTAAAAACCCACTAAGAGATATATTTGCTTCTTTAGTGGTAAATACATTTTGTATTTAACTGATTATGTACAGTTCCTTCCAAATTTATGAATAGTCGCTTTGGCACAAATTAGTTATCGTATTATCATAACATTCTAAATACATGAATTCTGTAAGCCAATTTTTTTGCAAATGATAATCTGCTCTAGCTTTCAAAATTGTTCCACAAGATTGTCATATAAATTGTGATGCAACAGATGGTTTATCTAACTATGGTGGAATGATACATATAAATATTTTGGAAGTGTCTGCACTAAAGCTGAGCAGACTTATGGGTAGTTAAAAGCATATCAAATTAGATAATAAAATATATTAACTTCATATATTAAGAATTTACATTTTACTGTTTCAGTACACAGTTAAAAAATTTCTTGTAAAGGCATATATCTATAGTCTAGATGAATGTTTTGATTATATCACAAAATTGTTAATCAATTACATACTCCAATATCTGACATATCATTCAAACTGCTGTTTTTATCTATACCAATAAAAGGCAAATCTAACTGACTCACTCACTCATCGCTGTAACTAAAAAAGTACTGAACATACGAAGCTGAAATTTTTTAGAGTCAAAGGTCTTATGTTGTAGATGTGCAATAAGAAGAGAGTTTGAAAAATTCGTAGTAAATTGAAGATGGCAGCCTTTTTAGTGCCAAAAATTTTAAATGCCAAAAACAGCTTTTTTCTCTAATTGGACTGTAACGGTTAAATGAACGGTTCTAAAGCAAAACTAACACTATTTTCCGTGCCTGATTTGAGACGATCTACAACTTTGGCCCAATGACTTTTTGCTCTATCTCACCTCCTTCATCTTTAGGTAGAGCTAGATTTTCAATTTGTGCGTGTAAATCAAATTGGTTAATTTACAGCCTCTAAGAATAGACTTACAGATTTGTCTAGACTGTGAAACTTCGTTATCTAGTAGAACATTCTGTATTCAATGGGAAAATATACAATTTAATCTGTACAATATACTCATCTATAGCCAGGTCATAGAACATAGCTAAAAATGGCTGGAAACATGATATTTCACTGATTCAGAGTCAACTGAAGTAAATTGTGCCCTATAAAAGTAGACTTACTGATTTGTGTAGACTTTGAAACTTTTTTTATCTAAAAGAGCAAACTGATTTAAATCGGACAATTTTAAATTTAATTTTAACACATGTATAGCCAGTTCATCGGACCTGGCTAAACATGTCGAGAACCCCGACATATCATTGATTCAGAGTCAATTGCCGTACTTTACGGCATCTAAAAGTAGACTTTCAGATTTTTTAGACAATTTAAGTTTGTAAACTACAGTACAAGAAAAGTCTGATTGAAATAGCAAGATTACAATATATATATATATTCAGGGTGTCTCTGAACTCTCTGATTTCAGCTATAATATGTTGTTCCTAGTTCATATGGGATACTAAATATCATATTTAAACTGTCCAAAACTCCTTGTCTATCCGTACAGCCGCCATTTTGTTTTTTTTACTAATTAATTTTTATCTCAAGAACTATACGTTGTATTGAGCTGAAACTTTGCACTGCTCTTTATTGCATAAAGAAGTATTTACAAAAAAAATACTGTTTTTCTCTCTTTAACATTTTCAAAATGGCGGCCATGTAAAATCTTTAACCTTAAATAAGTCAAAAACCAAAAAATACTAAAAAAATTATACAGAACAATCTTTTTTAGAGGATTTAATTATAAAATTAAAAATAGTACTTTTTTAAAAATCGCATGAAAAATAACAAAGAAAACTTAAATTTTGTAATACTATGTACAGTACTCTGTGCCGAGTCCAGATGTTGTATTACAATAACAGGAAACAGGAAATAGCTTATAACAGCTGATTAACCAAATGTTACAAATACAAATTTCATTGTTTTATTAATCATATGATTTAAATTTTAGTGTAACATTACATATTAGAATGTTCTTACATAACCTATCACCAGAAGTACCAATATTGTTATTCGTAAATTTTAACTGTGTGCTAATATTATTATTTGTAACTTTAACTCTCTGCTAAAATTGTTATTTGTAAGTTTAACTGTGTGCCAAATTGATTTTGATGGCTAATTACAATAATGAAGAATATTGTGATATGCATTTTTTCTACGGTGCTGCTTTTGGAAATAGATACGAAGCAAGAAGATTGTATGCTGAACGTTTCTCAAATAGACAATTGCCGAGTGCGAATACTTTTTATGCAGTACACAACAGGCTGCGTGAAACTGGAAAGTTTGATGTAAATATGGCTGATACTGGTAGAGAAAGAATAATACGTTCTATTGAGTTTGAGGAAAATGTAATTCAAAGGTTTGAGGAAAATCCCTGTACAAGTACACGATCAATAGGTAAAATGTTAAACGCAAGCAAAGATACTGTCTGGCGGGTACTTAAAGAACAACAGCTGTATCCATTTCACTTACAAAGAGTACAAGCACTTGAACCTAGAGACTACCCACTACGTGAAGAGTGTTGTCGCTGGTTCATCCATAAGGTAACAGATAACCCAAACTTTTTGAAAAATGTACTTTTTACTGATGAATGTTCCTTTAACCAAGAAGGAATGTTTAACTCCAGGAACAGCCATGTGTGGGCCCAAGAAAATCCGAAGGAAGTCGCTTTCAGAGGATTTCAACGTCGGTTTTCATTAAATGTTAGGGCAGGTATTCTAGGGGACAATATTGTAGGCCCTTATAATTTTCCCTCAAAGATTGACTGCAGCTACATATCTTGTATTTTTAAGAGATATACTCCCTGACCTGTTGGAAAATATTACTTTGGAACAAAGAATTAACATGTGATTTCAGCACGATGGTGCACCTGCTCACTTTGGGGAAATTGTACGTAACCATCTAAATGCGACGTGTGGCCAACAATGGATTGGAAGAGGGGGACCAATATCGTGGCCTCCAAGGTCACCCGACTTGACACCACTAGATTTTTATTTTTGGGGTAGAATGAAAGAGTTAGTTTATTCAACACCTGTTGAAAACGCAATGGATTTGGCAGGTAGAATTGTAGAAGCCGCAGCTGTAATACAGGAGAACAATGAATTTGCACAGGTGCGAAGATCACTAACGCAACGTTTCACATTGTGTAATGAAAATGGAGGAGGACATGTTGAGCAACTATTGTAATGTAGAAGTAGTTTGTAAGTTTTTTATTGCTCTTGGTAACTAAATTTGTTGTACAGATATTTTATTATCAGCGTTTTCCTGTTATTGTAATACTCGTACAACATCTGGACTCGGCACAGAGTACTGTACATAGTATTACAAAATTTAAGTTTTCTTTGTTATTTTTCATGCGATTTTTAAAAAAGTACTATTTTTAATTTTATAATTAAATCCTCTAAAAAAGATTGTTCTGTATAATTTTTTTAGTATTTTTTGGTTTTTGACTTATTTAAGGTTAACAATTTTACATGGCCGCCATTTTGAAAATGTTAAAGAGAGAAAAACAGTATTTTTTTTGTAAATACTTCTTTATGCAATAAAGAACAGTGCAAAGTTTCAGCTCAATACAACGTATAGTTCTTGAGATAAAAATTAATTAGTAAAAAAAACAAAATGGCGGCTGTACGGATAGACAAGGAGTTTTGGACAGTTTAAATATGATATTTAGTATCCCATATGAACTAGGAACAACATATTATAGCTGAAATCAGAGAGTTCAGAGACACCCTGTATATATATATATACAAGCTATTTACCACGCATCACTATTTTCCTTGATGAGCCTTCTTAGTAGGCTCACTAAGAAAGGCTTTTCTTCTCCAACCTCAGAACTCAGTCCCACTGGCCTCCCAAATTGCCATGGTATTCTTGTGGAGCTATATTAATTGATTTATTTATTTGATTAACAGCTGTTATCTGTTAAATAAAAACAAATTGAATAAAATTGTGGTTACTTAACTAATTGTGTTAAGTTTTAAAATTAAAAATAATTGAGGAAAGTAGTAAATTATTCATAATATCAGCTATGAAATTGTTCTAAATTCGATGGTATCTAAACAATTGTTTTTCGAAAAGAAAGTATTTACTTCAAGTAATTTTTTAATGTTTTTGAATTTTTTAGAATGTTTAATTATATTTTGATCGCAAGTCTTTAAACTCAATATTATGACCAGAAAAGCGAGTGGGTTCAGCTAGTTTCTCATATCTTCGTAGTTATGTAAGAGCTGGATTCTTGTCCCAAAGTACAATTTATCCTCCACCATCAGAAACAAACAAACCATAGAGCTATCTATTTGCTAGTTGGCAAATGAAGAAATACTATTTGAAAATATTATTTTGTTACTGTTAAAATCCATACTATTGACTGATTTTTTGCCATCATTACACTGAAAACTCTTTTCTTACCACCAGATCTGAAATTTAACTTCTTGCTGCTTTCTTCACATTAATTTAATTCATTATATTCACAATGTCTAATTTTCTTTTAGAGTCTACTGATGTTCTCTCAACCGTTTCATTTAACAGCCACTAAATTAATGAATGATTATTACTAAAACAGTGATTAAATTATGCTGTGCTCTTATTAAAACAATTATGTAGACAATGTTCTTTTTTTTACTCTATGGCTGAAAAATAGTTCAACTATTAGTAGAGCTAACTTGTAAGCAAACAACATGTAATTGGCACAAGAGAAGTATTTTTCTCTCAGTTCAACACTGCCAATTTTCTGGAACTGCCCTTGTGGTTTATTTATTGTCATAGTAAAGCAGATCTTTTGAACTGAGAAAAGTATTGTCCATAGAGAGTAACACTACAAGAAAATTGCTAATTATGGCCGGAGAGATAGTTATGAACAATCTGAAAATGAAAAGAGACAAAAATACTCCACAATGTCATTTAACAACATCTTAACTAATTTTAAAATTGTATTGGGTGCAGATTCGGTATGTTGCCCATGGATCATATGATCTTGTTAACTTGTCATGTTCTTAGTGTCCAGTCAGATGTGCACTATATCAACTTGACTGACTAGAGTTAGTACTGCTCTTGTTATCTTCATTGACAATCAGATGTGCTCCACACCAACTTGACTGACTAGAGTAGTACTGCTCTTGTTATCTTCATTGACAATCAGATGTGCTCCATACCAACTTGACTGACTAGAGTAGTAGTGTTCTTGTTATCTTCATTGACAATCAGATGTGCACCATACCAACTTGACTGACTAGAGTAGTACTGTTCATTTTACCTTCATTGACAATCAGATGTGCTCCATACCAACTTGACTGACTAGAGTAGTACTGTTCTTGTTATCTTCATTGACAATCAGATGTGCTCCATACCAACTTGACTGACTAGAGTAGTACTGTTCTTGTTATCTTCATTGAACATCAGATGTGCTCCATACCAACTTGACTGACTAGAGTAGTGCTGTTCTTGTTATCTTCATTGACAATCAGATGTGCTCCATACCAACTTGACTGACTAGAGTAGTACTGCTCTTGTTATTTTCATTGACAATCAGATGTGCTCCATACCAATTTGACTAGAGTAGTACTGTTCATTGACAATCCTATGTGCTCCATACCAACTTGACTGACTAGAGTAGTACTGTTCTTGTTATCTTCATTGAACATCAGATGTGCTCCATACCAACTTGACTGACTAGAGTAGTACTGTTCTTGTTATCTTCATTGAACATCAGATGTGCTCCATACCAACTTGACTGACTAGAGTAGTACTGTTCTTGTTATCTTCATTGACAATCAGATGTGCACCATACCAACTTGACTGACTAGAGTAGTACTGTTCATGTTATCTTCATTGACAATCAGATGTGCTCCATACCAACATGACTGACTAGAGTAGTAGTGTTCTTGATATCTTCATTGACAATCAGATGTGCACCATACCAACTTGACTGTCTAGAGTAGTACTGTTCTTGTTATCTTCATTGGCAATCAGATGTGCTCCATACCTATTTGACTGTCTAGAGTAGTACTGTTCATGTTATCTTCATTGACAATCAGATGTGCTCCATACCAACTTGACTGACTAGAGTAGTACTGCTCTTGTTATCTTCAATGACAATCAGATGTGCTCCATACTAACTTGACTGACTAGAGTAGTACTGCTCTTGTTATTTTCATAGACAATCAGGTGTGCTCCATTCCAACTTGACTGACTAGAGTAGTACTGCTCTTGTTATTTTCATAGACAATCAGGTGTGCTCCATTCCAACTTGACTGACTAGAGTAGTTCTGTTCATGTTATCTTCATTGACAATCAGATGTGCTCCATACCAACTTGACTGCCTAGAGTAGTACTGTTCATGTTATCTTCATTGACAATCAGATGTGCTCCATACCAACTTGACTGACTAGAGTAGTACTGTTCATGTTATCTTCATTGACAATCAGATGTTCTCCATACCAACTTGACTGACTAGAGTAGTACTGTTCATGTTATCTTCATTGGCAATCAGATGTGCTCCATACCAACTTGACTGACTAGAGTAGTACTGCTCTTGTTATCTTCATTGACAATCAGATGTGCACCATAAAAACTTGGCTGACTAGAGCACTGGTAGTATTCAAAAGGATAGTTTGAAATTTTTCATATTTTTGCATTTATTTTGTATCTCATTGAATATTTTGTCCGTTTAATAACTTGATCTATGCTCTGTTGATTTTGTCATATTTTACATTCATTTTTTATTTCATTGATTATTTGGTCTGTTTAATAACTTGCTCTGTGTTTTGTTGACTGATTTCATATTTTGCATTTCTTATTGTATATAATATTTTGTATAATTGTGTTATGTGTAATAGTTTTTTAAGAACTTTTGACCTTCAACAGTAATCTTTAGTATCTAGCATGTAGTATTAAGTCTTTTCTGATTTAGTTTGGGTTAAGGAAAAAAAAGTTGATTTAGATGTAGGCTAAGTTAGTAAGTACACCTGAAGACGGCAGGAGTTTGTTATACCTGTCGAAACGTTGTGTTTGTTTCTTAAACACTTAAATCATTGGAAATCTCCAAATATTATCTATATATCATGAACAATGCAATGCTAATAAATAACTTTCAATCAACAATAGACTCTTCTTAAATATAGACAGGACTATGGAGGTTTATTTTCACCGAGTTCCCAGCCAAAATTTTGATATAGATACAATATTAGTAACACTGACCTCTACACTTTTAATAGTAAATCAAGTGCATTATTCCTTGACATTACACTTGATCAAGCCTTTTGTGGGAAACTCACATTGAGAAACTCAGAAAAAGATTAATTCTGCTATCTTTGCCATTTGTTTCTGATGCCATACTGCTATTTAGAGACACTGTTAGATGTTTACAGGGGTTACTGCGAAAGTCTCATACGTTACAGCATATGTATTTGGGGGTCTTCCCTCTTTACTTGACGAAATTCTTAAGTGCCAAAAGAACATTTTAAGTATTATTTTTAACACAACACTTGCAGAGCGTTCTTTAGACAGCACAACATTTTAACCACCTACTCGTTGTATATACAGGAGGTCTGCATGCTGATATTCAAAAACTGGAATCAGCTTGTGTGTACTGGAAATTTTCATGGACATAACATAAGATTTAAGCTACATTAGACATAGGACAGTCACTTTTGAGGGAAGCTCGTTGTATTCTGGACTTAAATTTTTTAACAGCCTTCCTTATATAATAAAACAACGACAATCATTTAAATGTTTCAGGATGGTTATAAAATCCCTGCTTGTCACACAAGTTAATTATTCAATTCCAGAATTCTTAAAATAGTAATTTCAATTTTTCATTATTTTGATTTTGTCAATGGTTAAAAATACAATGAATTATAAATATAGTATCTAAGACATATAATTCATGATATTCATAATTTTATAGTTTTTAGTTGTAAAAAGGCTAAACCATATCTGTTATATTTTAATAATCAAATGCAATGTGACAATAATGTACTTATTGCTTATTAACATACACATTGGGGAAGCTTTTAATACATTTTTACAAATTTAAATATAATATACTCATCCATGATAAGTAATGTCCTCTACACTTCCTCTGTGCAAGTACCTAAAGCCTCAACAGTAAATACAGCTGAAAGCCCGTGGGGCTGTCACTCCATTCATTCTGCAGTGGTAGCAAGCGGGACTAGAGTGAGTCATCTAGCCCGCCGCCAAATTGCATGGGCTGTTGCTCTGATGACTCACTACAAATAATGGGTATCAATGCCATCTCTATTCTTATTCTTTGCTATGTGCCTACACCTGTTGCCGGATTAGATTCTCCATAAGGCCAAAGTTAAATTCAAATAAAGATTACAGCTTTTATTTATGAATGTACAATTATAAAATTGACTTTTTTTTGGAAGAGTACAAATGTCTAGAGCCCCCTGAGATCAGATTTTGATTTTATCCCTTGATTTATTTTTTGTATACCAATTACTATTGTACTAATTTCATATATTTTATAAAATATAGACCAAACCAGGTAGAAAAATCTGTGATAGAGTGTACTAGTCACTCTTTTCATAAAAAGCATGTTAAAATTTGAAATACATATGTTAAATAATATAAGGTGAAATGTTTTCAGTGAAGTGTTCAATTGCAAAACATGGACGTCAGCTACTGATAAATGGCACTGCCTGGTTGCTGCCAAATGGGGAATGAGAGTCATCTGCTTCGACTGTTTAAATCAAACAATGGTTTGGGACGGACGGACAAACGACAACTGGTCTTCTGATAATTGACGGAGTTACAAGTAGTTCCAAAGTCAACTGGAAGCTTGAGTGCGACAAAATTATTCACTGGAGAAGACTATTAATGGAAACAAATACAACTATTTATAATTTTTGTATGATTTTAGTGTATAGTTTAAAACTCTATTATTCTTATTATATTTCTGCAATGAAAGAATGCTGGAACAGAACATTGTCCAGAGTTAAAAGCGTAAAGACCACATTAAACCTTAAACTTGAATGAAGATAATATTCAATTCATCATGTATATAGTTCACAATTATTATTAAATTTTACAATAGATTATAAAACTCAAGTGTGAATTTGAAATTTAGCGTGTTAAGTAAAAGCCCAAACTGAAGTGCACCTGAAGATGAAGAACATCCTTTGAAATCAGTTCTGCTGGAAAACACTAGATTGGTGGTGGAACAAAAAGAGGTATTTATTTTACCATCTATTGTTATGAGGATTGTCTGTAAATTAAGGTCTCAAACGAGCTTCCGTTGCAACAGAGCAAGCTAGCATAAATCTAATAACAGCACCGTGTTCCTTGCTTCTCCCACCACTAATCTGGCTAGTCCTCACCTCTCTGTCATGCTCAGTCTTGGCTTAGCAGCCATTAATGATGAGAGGGAAAATCGATGCTCCCATCAAGTGTGAATTGCCGTCTGTGATTAGATTTCTGTATTTTAAGGGGTTAACCACTTTTGAAATCCATCTCTAGTTGACCAATATGTATGGAGTGTATTGACTTATATAGTGTTTAAGTGTATGACATAAAAATATGTGTAAGTGGTGTAGGGAGTTTGCAGAAGGCTGAACAAACATGCACAATGAGGCCGGCTGCGGCAGTCTATGGGTTTTGGATGAGACAAGAACAAAAGTTGAGAATCTTTTGCTTATGGATTGACGTATGCCTGTGTGAGAGATTTTGAAACAGATATATGACATATATAAGACTACCATAAACAAGATTTTGTTGGGGTATTCAGAAAAAAAGGAGGGATCAGAATTTGTTTGCACAATGGCAACACCTGATCTGACTTCACACAAACCAAGATGGATCTCAACACCAAATTATGGAGCTAAATCATTGATCATCCCCCATAAGGCCCTGATATGGCCCCCAACTCAAACAACACTTGAGAGGAATAGAATTGTCAAAGCGACAAAGAGCTGAAAGCAGCTGTTGATTCCTTACAGCACGAGTCGGCAGCTGTGAAGTGGTTTTGGAAAAGCTTCCTAAGTGACTAAAAAAATGGCATTGATCATGAAGGGAACAAGGTTGAATAATAGCTAAATATCCAATATTTCAGAATCTATAATTGGTTTTGCAATAAAATGATGTTTACTTTATGAAAAAGCATTGGAGACCTTAATTTAAGACAACCCTCATAGTTCAACCAATCAGGATAACATACTACCATAATAATAACTTTTACAGTTCATTTAAGGTGCAAGGTAAATAAAAATCCAATCCAGAAGGAAAGTTTTTATAATCAAGAATGCAAGTTGAATAATAGTCAAATGGTAAAATAGGTACATGTCTCACTGTATTCAGCAAGTATTTGAAATACATATGAATAAATCAACTAGAGGCTGTAAGCCGCCCTCTCTAGTGGGCTGTGCTGAACTCAAGGGGAAGACTTTAAAAGGTGGACATTGGCACGAAACGAACACCTATAATGCAAATCTACTGTAAAATTGTGCCGATAAAGAAATACTACCAGGTAAGTTTAGCTTTGAGCTTATACTGAAGCATCCGAAACTCAGCCAACCGGAAAAGTCTTCCCTTAACTTTTCCGGTTGTGCTACACAGGCCGGCCTTCGCAAGGGCCGCCCTGGAACCGAGGCCCCTGCGAGAGCCCAGACTACACAGCAGCAAATGTCAGTGCTTTCATCGACACTAATAGTAAACCAATTCACAGTATGTTAAAAACACGTAAAAAATTATTCTTAACGATAGACTTTGTCTAAGCGATTTTGATCTAAAGATGAGCCTGCCTCTTCTTCTCTACTGGACAGAATAATCTGCTGTATACGTTGTAGAATAAAGAAAGCTAATCTAGAGTTACTATTACTAAAATATTTGTGTAATGATTTATAAGTGAGATTGTAAAAATTGCTCGAAGATAAGCAGCGTAGAAAAGGCTATAAGAGTCATTGAACAATTCACGTGTCACTATAGAATAGACTGGTCCCTGTACATTGTCCTCGGCACCATTCAGGATCGTCTATGCCACCCCTGGAACACACAGAATAAACCAGTGTTACAACATGCCATGAGTACAACTAATTAACCCCATGTTCGTGAAATGGAAGTGTTCAATAATGTAGAGTGAACACCTTTTATACTGTATTTCCCAGCACATTCTCACCATATTACACCAAAATAGTATGTATTGTTAGGAAAATTAAATTAACTAAATTAAAAAAAACTTTGAATTTTTGTTTAAAGTTAAAACTGATTTACCAGGTCATTTGTATTTGTTTTATAACAATTAATTATGGATGTTGTTAAGTATATATGAAATTCGTCTACTCTTAAAACTATGTAAATATCTGTTCAAGAAAACTACATCAATTGTATAATATTTTTACGAGGGACTAGTTATTTATTTTGTGCTATGCAATTTTTAACAACTAACAAATTCTAGGTAAACATTTTATATTCAGTCAAAATTTAAAAAAAATTGAAACTAAAAAATTATGAAATAAAGTAAAAACACCTTAATTGTACAACATTTGTAACAATTAATGAGATTAGGACTAAAAGATATCTCTCTTACACCTAACTACTAATAAGATCTCTAAAATATTTTACAAACAAATTTTATATTATGATATTGAATGATTCAATTTAAAGAGACATGGTGAGAAGTAGACTACTCTTGATTATGTTGAGAGCTACTTCTTAAATATGTAATGATGTAGATAATTTATCCGATTATGTAATTTTTAATGAATATATGGAAAATGTAACATTTTTTATTGATAAAATGGAAAAAATACAGTTAGGTGAAACTTCTAGGGACAAATTGGTAGCTTGAAAGTTGAATTTAATTTTTAGGATAGTATTTAACAATACAGTTATTGATATGGCATAAAACTGCCACATTAGTATCAAATACTTTGAATTATTAGCTATGTCAAAACATTAGAATGCAATAAGATAACACAATTCATAGATCGTAAATCCAATATAAAATTTATTATAACACAAACGTTTTCGAAAGCAAAGCTTCCATCTTCAGGTTATGTGTAAATAAAAATTATTATTTTTTTTTTACAATTAGAAAAATAAATAAATGAAAAACATCTGACTATTTAACAAAATTTAAATGGTGAGAAAAACATGTGAGAGAATCAAAGAGAAAAAAGTAAAAATTATGTTGACTTTTTTGTAATTAAATTAATTAGTCTAGAATTTAAGATAGGTCCTTCATCGTTATTTAATAGTTTATCATTTCTTTCTGATTTTATAAAGTATGTCTCCCATGCATTTAAGAATTTAGGCTTGACTATCTGTTTAAGTAATGAAACATTATTTTTTTTCAACATAATTTTTACTTTTTTCTCTTTGATTCTCTCACATGTTTTTCTCACCATTTAAATTTTGTTAAATAGTCAGATGTTTTTCATTTATTTATTTTTCTAATTGTAAAAAAAATAATAATTTTTATTTACACATAACCTGAAGATGGAAGCTTTGCTTTCGAAAACGTTTGTGTTATAATAAATGTTATATTGGATTTACGATCTATGAATTGTGTTATCTTATACTATTTCCAATATTTGCTCATATACGTTTTATTTATTAGAATGCAAGTAAACTCTTACCAAGTGGTGATGCATTTTTTTCTTACCCATCCACTTACCTTATTACTCATTCGTAATGAAAACCTACTCACATAACATTCTTTAAATCAGTCCTATTGCCTTGCATACTAGATCCAGCCAATCTGTGTTAATATAGCTTCTGGAAGGCCCCTCTACTCACCTTATTCACTTAAGGGGGCAGTTTCCATGGGTTTTAATTTCAAAAATACGATCCGTAATAATAATTGTATAGTAACTCTTGAAGTGTCATTTGATTGGGGAAGACCTAATCTAATGGACCATAATTTGGTTTTTATTAAAAATTGAGCATTTTTATACTTTTATCACAATTAAATATTTGATACTTTAAATGTTATTCTTTATGATTTTGCATTAAACAGTTCAAATATCATCTTACAGTCCACTAGAATGGGCCTTTAACAACCATATAGCATTCACCATAGATCATTATAACAATAAAAATAAACCATAGAGTTGAATTAGAAAAAAATGTTTTGGCGCGCTGACGGTAAAACTGCATTGCTACTATAGGGCTTTCGAATTCCCAGTGGTGGCTTGGCAGTTTGGGAAACGGCTGCCTTAAGAAATCATCTTCCCCCTTCTTGATTGATAACATGAGACAATCTAGTCTTTCAATAATCCTCAAGGTCAAAATTGGAAATATTTATAGATGTCATGTTGGCATCTTTTTAGCGTCAGATTATAAAAAACAAGAACGTGTATACGTGCCAACTCCTGTTGTCATGGTATACGCTCTTTAATAAATTCTATCCTTTATCCCTCAATGCCCCAAAGTGAACTTCTCCCCTATATGACAGCTCTCTAACTCAAATTAAGTACAACAGACTTTGATGCGCTCTTTCAATACCTATCTAAAAATAGCTCACTCTGAATAAAATTTTATGCGTTTAGTAATGATGTTTTTGTTGATTTAGTATTTATTTTCTTTCATTCTATGATTGTCTAATGTCATAAATGTATTTTCTACTAAAGGTTGCTAGTACGGTCATATTAGAACCCAGAGGGAAATTACCACCATTTTTACCTGATAATTGACTTTTTGTTCTTATTGGACTACTAGATATTATTCTTTCGGAAGAAAAGTTTGGTATAATTTATTCTGAAGTACATTGTTTCTCGTAAGTTACTGTTTGAAGACAGTTTTCATAAATTTTGAGTTTTTAAACTAGTGTACTCGCACAAAAACTTCCTAACACATGTCTTATCTGTCAGTAATTTTGTATGGTTTAATTTATAGGCAAGTTCTCCCTATGTATTTGCTTAGGAGTTTTTATTTGTAGTGATCCGTTGCAATTGTTGTATCTTTATTTAAAATGATTCCAAGGCCTATACATTAGCTTAAACTTGATAACTAACCTCGAGTTAAAAAAAAAGAAATTTAGATCCATTGCTCTAAATTATACTGAAACAGTTAGGTGTGTTATTCTGGAAACAAATCACCTGTTAATTTGGTGAACAACAAATATTTAAGCTTGAAACTTAAATGATATAAAACATGTCGAGTTTAAAATTAACTAGCTGGAACTACATATTTATTTTATTTAAAACAAAATAAATTGTAAACTTGTGTTGCGCTCCAAGGTGGTATAATCCTCAGTTTTTGTATGTAATAAGAAAAACATTCAATATAGAATTAGAAAAAGTTGAGGAATGAAGCTTCGATTATTTTAATATCAAAAAAATAGGAAGAGTAATTGTATATAAGAAAAACTATTTTTAATATATTGCAACTAACATCTAAAGCAGTGCAACAAATAGTATAATAGCAGGTAGCCACATTTGTAATATTATCAATCAAAAAAAATACTAAAATAAAACATAAGAAAGCAGATGCTTGATAGAAGCAGGAAAGCAGAAAATATGCAAAAAGCGATGAGTAAACAAAATGAAAGATTATAAGTGAAAAGTAAAACATTTAATATTTCCACTAGTAGTTTTGTAATCTAAATTAAAATTGATAGGTATTGTAAAATACCAAGTTGTCATACGGTATTTTAATACATTATTCTTATTTAGAACAAGTTTTATATTTGATTATACAATCATGTTTTACAAAAGAAGTATGTACCCTTGAAGCCAAATTAAAAGTTGATTTATTAATATCCTAATAATTTAATATTAGTAAAGTGAACAATTTGGCTACTAATTTTATAATAATTCAATAATTCAGAATGTGCGTTCAGTTATATGAATGAAAATAATCAAAACTGGATGAGGTGATTACAAATAACACGTTATTATACACTAGCACGATTAAAAAAACAAATATTATATATTTGTTTTTTAGTTTGATCGCTTCTAATTATCAGATGTTGTGACAAATATGTCAAAGAATAGTTTAATTTAAATTCTCAAAAATCAATGTTATGAGACCAATGTATAATGGAAGATGACGAAATGAAAACTGCCAACAACTATGTTGTCAAATAGCATAGACACACTTACCACATTCGATCAGTTTTACAAAATGGTGATTCTATGACAATGTAAACATTCTGTTTGCTTCTAACAGTAGGCCTACTTGATGATTCAGGAGCAAGAATTCACGGTTTACCTCATCCAAAATAATTATGCGTTAGGATCTTGAGTGTGGCCATCGTTGGCGGCAGCCATCTTTGTAGGGGAACGAGTAGACCCACCACTGCTACCGCGGGAACCGCACCGTGAAACCCTGGAACCTGGAGAGGCAAGGAACCGTCTTCCAGAACCAGGTACAGACAGCAAAAGTTAGAAAGAGAGACTCTTCGTCGCTATGGACCGTGTTCTCATACATCTCCACACACAATTAGTGCAGTATTTTGTGAGCATTTAAACATTTAAATACAGATCAATTGTACCATTTTCAAGATAAATTTACATCAGAACAGAACAGAATAATTTGTGTCTCCTCTTACGGACGAAGAAAAGCCATTACAGTCTCATCTCATGCTTACTGGATCTCCTATTAAGACTTTGCAAGTTCTCCTTTTCGTCTGACTTATACTCGATGGTGTCATCAACAAATAATGACCCAAAAGTAGTTTACTGATCTGACAGAACAAAAATTAATAGTCTAACCTGAAATTTTTATTGATTTTTAGAACTCCAACTATTCATTGACTACAAACCAACATCTTTATTGATTTAACAACTAAATACAAGATCCTGCAGCACTTCTTTAAGAAAGCCAAGTTTATTGATTTTATTGAGAAATATTAACCACATAATTCCTGCTTACATCCACTGTGTATGGTTGTAATATTTCAGAATTAATATTATACAACAAGTTGCCGTAAGGCATTAACGACCAAAGGTTTAAAATGGTTGATTAATAGGCGTTTTATTTTTACAAGAACGCCTGGATTACAAAGTAGAACCTGCTATTATTATATTTAATTTACATATATGTTTAAATTTCTCAATTATACTATTCTAAAAATTCACTTGCCACAAATATGTATCAAATCAATTTGTCCCCAACACCTACTTAAAGACATACTTGCCTAACCATACAAACATAGCGTTTTTGTCAGACTTTCTTCTGCACTGATAGAGTTCTTAAATGTAGTTCGTTTACTTATTTTGATAGCTATGTTATAGCTGTTCTAAAAACTTGTTGTATGTAATATATGTAGCATATGGCTTTCAAAGCCAGCTATCAAAATAAAAAAAGGAAGGATGAAGTGTTCAAATTGGATCAACAATTAAAATTCTGAATATAATAAAATACAAAGTACACATGTATTATTGTCTAAATATTGATCTCCTGCCACAAAGTTAAATTGTGGTTTCGTAACCATTCAATTCTTCGTAACCTGCTTCTTCAATTAAATGAATACGAGCCAATTCTCACTGAAAAGAACATAATAGGCAATCAATAAGTATGTGATCCATAATTTGAATTTCGGCCCCACAATCACACGAATGATAATTTGCGATTCTCTACTTATATTTCCAGTAGTTGCATCTTCCCACACCCACGCGAACGCGACTTAACATATTTAATTTCTTACAAGGAAAGTTCATTTCATTGATGAGTTTAAGGTCTATAATAGCAACTTGTTTTCAAACTATCATAAATATTGGCTCAATATAGTCAGTGAGGAAGATTCATTCCACCAATAAAAGTCATAGGATCTGATAACAAAATTTCTTTCGATTGCCAAACATGTCCCAAGTTAACGTCCAGTTGGATTTTGGCTTGAAATGGGTCTAGAATTGGCTGTATTTTCACGAGATATGCTTTTTATTCCGCGGAAATAAGTTGTTTTACTGAAAAATTCGAAAAAACCAATGTCACAACTTTTAGTATTTTGTCATATTTCCGTTAATTTAAATGGTATTCTAATCATTTTTTTTTATTTTGATGGTTTTTTTGCGCTGAATACACGTTCAGTGGTATTGACCCAACCGCCCACCCATACATGCACAGTGGTATTGACCCACCTGCCCATCCATACACGTTCAGTGGTATTGGCTCATCCACCCACCCATACACGCACAGTAGTATTGACCCACCTGCCCACCCATACACGCAGAGTGGTAATTGCGGCGAATCACGATTAGCGGCCACTAAGCGATCATTATATACAACAACTATTTGTCACAAAAACCGAATTCACCTATATTCCCGCCGGAGTGACGGCAGGCAGGCCGTCAAGGAGGCCAAACAATCGAATTTAACACAAATTATGAATCTTTGTTAAGAAAATAGACGATTAGGATAAGTTAGATTATGTTTGGTTATGTCAGTAAAATATGCATTTTTCGGGCTGAAAAAATAATTTTACTACAAAACTATTTATATATTTTTGTTCAGCATAAAAAAAACACGAGAAATGAAATAAAAAAGTTGTCGAAAAATAAAGATTTTTAAAAAAGTCCGTTTTTTCACTATCAGATAAAAAACTAGCTTTTCAATTTTTTGGTAAAAGCGAGTTTTCCGCAGATGGAATCAAGCTCCTCAAGAGATAAATTGATATTTCACCACTTTTTCAACAAGAAATTGTATTATCAGAGGTGACAAGAAAGTGCATAATTACCAATTGTTTTAATTGAAGCAATAATTGTGATATTTGCAACATAGATTTAAGAGATTCTTAATCTTAAATACTATTTAATAATATACTTAAATAGTTTGTTCAGAGATTTATTCATTTAAAAAAATCAAAATCAAAGAGAACAGTTTATATGTTAAATTTATTAATTTACCTAGAATGGTTTTTATTTTATATACGACTATGGAGTTTGCACAAAAACATTTTAAGTTTCTATATTAAGGTAAAACTTTAACCAATTTAAGGTCTTCTCAAAGTTATAATGACTACTTTTAGTTAGTAAACGATTCACAATGATGCCAATAAATTTATTAGTGATGTCTGCATTAAATATTTAAATACTAGCTAATAGTATATGATTGATATAGTTTTGTTGGCTTAAAATATTAAATTACTTACAAATTTCAATATTCCTAATATAAACATTTAAAATTGTTAATGTTTAGTTAATTTTCCTGTTCACTCTTTTCCTCAAAATTAAATACAAAAATAATTAGGAAAATGTATCTTCATTTATGTAATATAATGAAAATACTTGTGCTTTTTATAGATCTACTCTTTAAATACATTGATAATATTCATAAATATTGATGCTTAAAATTTATTAAATGTAATAATTTGACAAAATAATTTTCATTTATGTAATATAATTATGATACTTGTACTTTTATGGACCTACTATTTTGATGTATTAACATTGTTAGTAAATATTTTTCCTAAACATTTATTAAATATAATAATTTGAAAAATGAATTTTCATTCATAACCTACCTTTCATTTATCCTAACAGCCCAAACAGCATACTTTTCCATTGTTTCTAGGGTTTAATATTTATTATTACAATATCCATTGTTAGGAAATCTAAATACTCGTATTTTTATAATGAAGTTTAATTTTAGCTAATAGAGAGCAAACATAAGGTCTATAATTGTAGTAAAGTTATATATAATTTTTAAAAATAACCAACAATCTTTTGGCCTAAGGAGAGTAGAAACTGATCTAACACAGGCAAGATAGAGCAGAGAAAGCTCCTTTTGCCGATAAAGTGGTGGAGGAAGCGATCGGCGGCCGGACCACAGGCCTACCATGGAGTCAGCGATCTAGTTATTCTTATATACATCGATGGACTGCGCCCATTCGAAATAGTCTATATTTGCCATCTCTCCAAACTGTTCTCATTTGGCCGAAGTGGCAAAACAGGACAATATGCCACCGGCCTAACAGTTACTCATATATAACCCTACAGAACTTGCTTAGAAGTCAGTCTCATACAGAATCGTAGAGGGTACCACAACCACTTACATCTCTATCCTTCTAGTCTATTAGTTCTAATGAATGGACATCAACTCCAAAGTATCCCTTTTACGATATTAAAACTGTAGGTATATAACCCTGTTAACATTTTTATATTTAGTAGAAGTTCATTTTGTTGTACCCCATTCTAGGATCTAGGTTAAAATGTAGATAATTGATTAAAGTAGATAAGTTTAATTAGTTTAATAACATAGTTTTATATAACATGTTTGTGTAGATGTAATTTAGTTTTTAGCACTTGAAAAAGGTTTGGGTTTTACCAAATCGAAACGTCGTGATTGGTAACTTTCACGTAATGATGGCAAATGTCCAACTACCTTTGTCTCCCTCATCTGATACTCCATCATTAACAAATTTCCAAAACAAAGTATATAATCTGTTGTTAGAATTACTAGTTTTATCCAAGGACAGCTTTATTTTTTTACATTATATATTTTACTCATAGCCACACTTAATCATTTATAATTACAGGGATTGGGACAAGAATTATAGAGGTCTTGTATCTTTTAAAAATTAGATCGTAAAACTCTATACTGATCATTCAAGTAAATTAATTAGAAAGTGGTACAAATGATGGGTTATCAACTCTCGATAAATATGTTTATGAAGAGTTGATAGCAATACTTGCAAAAGTATTTGAACAGGTGTGGTGATATAATAGAAACGACCCGAGCTAATCATCTAGTCATGCAAGCGTAAATGAACTGGAGAAGAGCAGAAAACGTTCGATGAAAAGTAAAAGAAAATGATACGTGTTTCAGAGATAACACAAGAAACAATAAGGTATTTTGTATAGAGGAAGGAAAATAACTCTAACCTTAGATATTTATGTTTGCTCAAGTTGTAAAAAAACTTTCATATAAGATAAATTAGTACTGAAGGTAAATATGTATTTTCATCTTACCACTTTTCTCCCATAGCTCTGTTTACATACATTGGCAGGTGTGTAACATTTTTAAACCACAAGGGAATAATAGCTCCTGATTTGGTGGTCTGATTTTTTATGTGCCATGAAGATTGGTGCTTGCTGTCTTATTAAATAATAAAACAATAATCCAACATCTTTATGTAGCTACTGTTGCACTCTTACACTATATTTCAGAGGAGCAAAGTTTCGTAAGATAATGTAAGTCTATGATGTTTAAACAGATTAATATGTTAATAGCTCTTTGTTTCTCTGTGGTAAAAAATAGCTTTACAATTTATGTTCATAACTGTTTCCTCGATTATGTATTAATTCTTATTATTGAATTTAATATTTATTTGTAGTGCAAAACTTTGTAACCTCAGTGTTTAACTTATATTAAGTACAAATTTGTTTCACTCTCAACACTTCATCTGTTGGCAGATGCCAGCTTTTGATTGAACACAAACATGATATGAAATCTTGATCTTTATAATGGGCAAATTCGCTTCACTCATTGTCTGAAATAGAGGCCAAATTCATTTCACTTACTGTCATATGGTAGTGAGTGAATTCATTCTGCTTACTGTTCCATCTTTAATGTGTATGGAATTGCTTTCTACATAGTAAGTGAATTCAGCTTAAACATTATCCTACATTGGGAGAATTTACTTCACTCAACTGACCTTCACCTATTGAATAATGTGCTCTACTTTTCTTAATCCTCATTCTGACACTATGCCATTAATTATTAGTTCGGAAATGCCTTCATACAAATTCATTTACAATTTCATACTTTAAGCACGTTTGAAAATGTAAGATTATGCACTGCCATTTGATCCTATTCTAGACTGAAATGGATAATGAACGATATTTTCTAATTTCTATTTAGTTTTTTTCTAGCATTCTGCTATTAGACCTTGTTTACTTTTGGCAGCTTGAGTTTAGTTTTTAGGAGTGGTAAAGACTATATATTTATAAAACTCTACATTTTGTGAATCTGTATAAAATTTAGAAGCTGATGGATGTATACAAATTTTATGAATATTTCAAAATCATGTTCTCATTCATGATAAAAAAATGACATATCCATTTTAAAATTAATTTTTTGAAGAGTTCAAGAAGTAAAGAAAAAATTACCAATATCCAAAATTACTGTCTGTAAATTTTCTTATCATTTAATTTTTTAATATATTTCACTATTCTAGTTTGCTTTATATATAAATGACGATGAGTATAAATAAATGTATTTATTTCTTATGTAATTAAAAAAAGGCAATGACTGTACATCCCTACTCAATATGATATAAATGTAAAGATGTCGAACTAACTGTTTTCTACAAATTTATAATAAATTATAATGTCTGTTCTCTACAGCTATATCATTGTAGATGAAATTAATTAAACATGTTGATACGTACATGCCAATAGTATTTTATGTCAACTACATCACATTTGAAAATGGTTGGCTGTCTTAGATTTCCAAATATCTACTGATAAATAGTTTCTTTTTGCTTAGGATCCCATCACTTTTGAAAACAAATTTGTACATTTTTATAAATTTGTATTTTTTGAAAACTTTATTTTACCATATATTACCTTTTTATCAACAAAATGACACATAAACCATTATTTATAGAGTAACTTATATAATTTACATATAAAAGAATTACTACTTTTTAATCATAAATCACGAGAATGTTATTCTACAAATTCTCTTTTTACACTCAACTGATCTCTGATTCCTACTACCTGAATCCTGTCTTGATAAGTCCTAAAAATGTAATGTTGAATAAATCTTGTAAATGTACTTTAGATGTAAGACGATAAAACATATTAATACTTTGATTCAAGTTAGTTTGGTTCAAAGGAGTTGAGGGGAAGTGACCTGTGTGGGGATCAACCAGTGACAATCAATAGAAGCTTAAGGCCACTGATAACACGCAAAGCCTACCCGCACTGCATCTCCCCCTTCTTCACCTGTTAATTCTAGACTGTCTTATGTTTTATATATCCTTCCTTTTCTGTGTTATCATGATTTTAAAAGATGTCCAATTTATTCCAAGATGTTAGTAACTTGTCATATTAATATGGTTACATAAATTAATTCTTATTAAGTGTTTCTACAGGTCTGAAATGAAAGAAATTTATTTTAGATGATCATATAAAGTGGCTCATTATCTAGTTTGTAATGATCAAAAACCCAGTAAACAGTCTCAAAATACATGTATTTTATGACATTCTGTCTCCTAGTAATAATTGCATGAATATCATTAAGGGAGAGGCTAATCACCGATCTTACAACAGCAGATAAGTTCTCCAAGCTTTTGAGCTTGGCATACAAAAGACATAAAGTTAAAAATATACAAATTTTTCTAGCAACTCAGGCCTGTTAAGCTTCTACTGCATTTCACCTGCTACTGATTTTTTTGGACATTGCTCCAAAGAATCCACAAGGAAATTTCTTCCAACTTTTGTTGAAACTGATTAAATTCAGTTCTAAGATTACTATAATCTGCTTGACTGATCGTTTAACCATTTGATATATGGTGAGTTACTCTAAATTAGTGTCTGTGAACTTGAACTTGCGGGCAGACAAGTTGCAAGAAGTCTTGGTGGCAGTGTCAAAGTAATCAATAGCAGAATAATCACAGCAGACACTTAACAGCCCTGAAGAAGGTGCAAGTTGCACAAATAATATGTGTCTCTCGATATGTTTTGCTTTTTATACGTAAAGTTTTTCCCCAAACTTATCTTATAACTTTGCTGATGCCCTAGCTCTTATAATATTATTCCAGGCTTGTGATCTATAACCTAATTTCTAATAATTATATGAGACACAACGTGGGATCACCAAGCATCCTTAGCTAGTAGTCCTTAAATATGAATCATTTAATGACATTTATTGTACACTAATTACATGAGTGGCCAATCAGAATTTCTTTATTGCCTTGAAATTGCAGATATTCCCAAAACTGTCCCATCAATAATTTGATGTTATTATTGTTCACATAGTTACTACCTATTAAGAA